>JALLAY010001683.1:0-12667 GCA_036939635.1 Cyclotella baltica | reverse complement strand
CCCGTACTACCAACACCTTGTTAGTACAGGCCTAACTTAGGCAGAAGGCAAAAGACTCTGAAGTAGAGTGACAATAAGCAATGAGTTCACTCTCTGTGTATAATAGTTCAATTCTTAAGGCTTTACTTTGATACTTTGTGAGGAGAGTTTGTTTAGGCTCTCAGAACTCTCAAGAAAGATAGGATCATCTCCATTGATTATAAAACATTGGAGCAACCCATGACAGAATAAGTCCACTTGATACTGATGCTCCATCAATTGAACCACTTAAAAAATGAAAGAAGAGAGGTAAATCAATTATTGCCAGATAAAAATTAAGATGGCAATACTCTAAACTTCTAACCCCTGCTTGGTAGAGATTACCTCTTCTTTTGCACTGAGATGTTCAGCGGTAACTTCTTTAGAAAGAGTTGGCATTACCAAATCAATAACAGAATCATTGTCTTCCTCTGAGAACTGATTCTTAACCATCTGTCTCATTTTCAAGTGTGAATTTAATCTGCGGAGGTGAGCTCAAATCCTGACCACCACTTCCACTATCGGTGGTACTGTTATCCCTGTTTATACGAGACATGCAATGTCATCAATCTCCTCACTTTTACCAGTGGCAGCATATTTTATTCTGGTAGAATTGACAACTGGATCATTAAGCATGTGCGGTGGCAGCAGCAGGAACTGTGGCAAGCTCCGTGACATCATAACTGCAAAAAGTTGTGAAAAGTCACGGTGGAGTCTTAAAATCTGTAACGCCAAAATCTGTAAAAAGATATCGGTCAAGCAGGGGTGGAGTAATCTTGGTTTAATAGGTAATCAATTCAGGTCCAGGCACAATCATTGCATTGCCACAGATGGTGAGAATAGACTGCTTCATATCAACATGTTCTTCAGCCTATACTCTAATCTTGATTGCAATTCTACTGTTTGGCTAGATTTTGGTGATGCTGTGCTTAAATTAAACCTTAACATAAATATCACAGTGCAGTGGTTTACCTTCTTCTCCTGCTACGAAAAGGAAATCTCTTTCTTCGTAGAGAAGATGCTTCAAATTCCTTATCAGCCTTGAATCTTCTTCTGGACCCCACTCGACGTATCTTGTCCCTAACATTCCGAGCTTTTGATACTACAGCTTTGATCCCAATACCAAGCCGACCATGCTTGTCCGCAACTGCTTTCTGTGTCATATTTGATTCGGTTGCCGTTTGAAACTGCATCACTGACATCAACCTTTCAGCCTCAACTAGTTCAATTGGTTTACGTTCCAAATACTCAGTGATTTGTTGGACAACTTCCTCGTATATTCTTGCAAAGCTACCACCACTTTCCTCCCAGCACATCTGTTTGGCATGAGCCGAATCTAGCGTCACTTTTTTGTGTGCGATAAAGGAAGGAGGAAATGCTTTGTCATAGTCTATGCGGCCATCACCTGGGACACTTCTGCCATTTAAATAATCATACTCCCACGTATTAAGAACATCTTTGGCCTTTCCAAATTGGTCATTAACTTGCTGTGCCTCCCTAGCTGTTGTTGGTTGCCTTTTCCGTCTGAGTATTTGGTTAACAGTGGGCACTTTGTCGGATGCACAAGCAACAAATGGAGGGAAGCTTATAAACTTTGATGAATCAGAACTAGGGCCGTCATATACAGATTTTTGTGCGTTATCAATGAGCTCGTCCTCGCCAAAAACTTTTCTCCTCCATTCTTTAGCAGCTGCCATTTGTATCCTCATGTGATCTTTGTAAGCCTGACGCTGGTTATCGCTCAATTTGGCGTCATATTCTGGTCCGAATACTCCAATCTGCAATCTTTCCCACTCATCTGGGTTGTAGAAATCAAAATAGGCATTCACGCCTTAACGGAGGAAACATATGTAGAGGAAATTATTACAGATACTATTTAATTAACAATTTGTCCAAGAAATAGGTACATACCTTCAACTTTTGGCTGCAATGTAGTTCCAGTTTTGCCGATGCCAGACACATCTGCATCAAATGGGAGTTGCTGCAAGTTGGTTGTTGAATCATTTGTAAATCTATGAGATACATCCACAAATCTATCTTCTAGTCTCTTCTTTGAGATTGGAAAGAAAGACCAATGGGAACTCATTGTAAATTGCACCTCGGGTGTAAATTGTCGACACCTATCAAGCTCCGTGTAATAACCTTTATGTAGATCCTGTAGGTATTGAATCCCTGTTTCAAATGGCACACCGACCACTACGGCTCCCGGAGAGTACTTTTCGGGATGAGATCTCATTGCCGCAAAAGTCATTAATCCACCTAAACTATGTGCCATGATTTGTACAGGCTGGCCTGGAAATGTTGTTTCGCAGAAATCATGCAAGTCAGAACAAAGTTCTGGTAGGGAGCGCCTCCAATCATATGAAAACACTGCAGTGGGGCGACAATGCTTTGATGGATGGTGAGACTGCTGTTCCTCTGCTGAACTTTTTGTTGTATTTGCAAATGCCCAGTTGGAAGTTCGTTCAATAAAATTTCCTATGCTGTCAAATATACCTCTACTGCCAATTGATTTTCTTATATTTGTTGCTTCATCTCTGACATTAACCTCATCTTGTGCTTGAAACGAGTTAGTAGATTCAACTTTCCCATCATGGAGTCTTTCATGATAACGCCTATCCATTTCTCTCAGGAGACGTGTTGTGTGACCATAGAATGGGAGAAAGTTCAAATCTACAAAGTTTCGGGGCTCGTCACTACTTGTTTTGTTACCAGCACCAATATTGAACTCAATGATGTGGTCAACGATCCCATCAGGCACCAGATTGCCCCTGTGTTGTTTAGGGTATCTTGATGCAATTCCCAGACAATCATCGTGACCAAATGTTGATGAGTCAGAATCTGCCAGTTCATATTCATATGATAGAGGCAATGACAAGTCTCTAGTTAAGTCCCCATCAGGACGGGGTGGAATATTTAACAGGTTAGATAATGTCAGCCACACCCGTTTCTTCTTCGTCTTGGTACTGGTCGCAACTGCACCGTCCTCAAAAGAAAGATGAGTGCCTTTCATACCAGGAACAAAAACCAGAGGTACATGTATCGGTTCCCATTCCTCTTTGTTCACCTCGTTCTTTTCGTTTGTAAATCCTTTCCCTGGAGATGAAGAGAGCAGTCTCGTTCCAGTTAAGATTGCAAAAGATGGTTCAGTCCATTTTATTCTTCCACGGGGCGTAACAAACGCAGAGATGAGACTGATGTTTGGTCGAAGACGGAAACTATTCACTGCATAGGTCTGCAACATAGTAGCGGATGCAGCAATAATTTTTGCAATGGTAAAAATCACAACAATATACGAATTACTGCTTGATGGTAGGTAGAGAACCATAAGGTAAATGAAGCTATAGTTTGGAAACCAATGCTAGATTGTCTGTAGTCTCTGTACACGCGACGAACAGTGAAATAGGTGTAGGACAGCCAGGAGCGTCAGCGTTCGATGTTTGTCTCTCGCTTCCGTCTCGGTATGGCTCATCATGGCTCATGGCTGCTTTGCGCTTGGCTTCTCGCTTCGGGCGTTTCGCGTTCAAAAGATGTGTTATCGTTTGTAATCGTGCGAAAGTTTTACGACTACGATACGACTATCGGATGTCCGGAGAAAATAATGAGAGTTGTACACGGAATTATCCAGATGTTGGGTGTCAAATTGAATGACGCGTGTTGTGATAAAAAGTGCGTATCGATTGATGTGGAGCAACGACCTATAAGTTCCCCGCGAGGAGGACAAGTGGTGGAGGAACACATGCTGAATGATCCACCACGTACGAGTCGAGTCACAGGTGTCAGAGAAGAAAACGCAAAAGGACAGTGTGGAATGTATCAATGATACCATTAGAGGTGCATTAAATGCTACTTTGGCAAGAAAGGCTCAGAATCATAGTATTAAAGGACAACGTCTGTCCTAGATACACCATATTTTCATTTACAGGAATAAATCATTTTCAGTACCCTTCAATGATAACACGTCTAATCGCCATGAAGCAATTCGTGAGCCTGTAGGCTTCCCTTGTGTTTTGTACACATAAATGAGAAACGATCGTGTCGTCTCCGAAAGATGGATTCCTTCTTCACAATCAACGGTGTCGCCACGCACAACTCTCAGAGACAGTTTGAGAATGAAACGAAAGAACACGGGGAACACGTGAACACACGTCCCTGCAACACCTCAACAGACCATCCGCACGCACAACCAACAGACGCAACACACAAGAAGTCTCCTCACAGTCACATTGTAGAAGTATCAAATTGCACTGCTCATAATTAAAACAAACCGATCGTCAACATAATAAAGCAAGCAACATTACCACCAGATCTCTTTTAACTCTTAACCATGGCTTCATTGACCTCCAGTATGCAAACGCTCTCTCTCAACAACCCCATCGTACGGATGCAAGTAATGGCGTCGACGTATGAAATGGACTGCTCAGCCTTTGACGCATTATCAACTTTCTCTCCTTTGTCACCCATCCCAGAATCATGCCAGAGTCCCCAGCAAACAAGTTGGAAGAATGGGCAGAGGAGTTCGTTGTCAAGAAGTCATTGCACTAGCAACCTTTCCTCGCTCGCCGGCAATTCTTTCAGCTCCGAGTCCAGCTCAAGTTCATACTCACGCCAACGTCAAGCTAGCTACGGTGATGCATGTCAATATGGTTATTTTGTCGACTCTGTTTCCAGCTAATTGTCCTGTCGACAACAAAAGATGTACATATGTCAAGAGTTATTCCATGCTAAGCTATCGTACTTATTCAATCTAGAGGCAAAATGAAGAAGTATATCATGTCGCTGGCAACAAAGCACAGATGATCTCAATTTTTAGAAAAGCGATCTGCAGCAGACAGCATCCCAAATTATCTACACGCCAAGCCATAAC
Organism: Cyclotella baltica; assembly: GCA_036939635.1. Lineage (NCBI taxonomy): Eukaryota > Bacillariophyta > Thalassiosirophyceae > Thalassiosirales > Thalassiosiraceae > Cyclotella > Cyclotella baltica. The sequence continues at coordinate 7,782 of JALLAY010001683.1, read as the reverse complement.
GTAGTATCCGTAATTTAATTGTAAACTATTTATCCGAACTTTAACTCTCTTCGAAATTAAAAATCGATAGTCAGACACATAAGGTATTAGAAACATACATACTTTACTTTCAACAACAACCAATGCAAACTCAATAATCACTGTGTGTTCTCTCTAGAGCATGAAACTTCTCTGTACATTTTGCAATCTCTTGTGAATTTCTCTTTTGTGCAATCGTTTTTTATGGTGTTTTTCTCCACGATCACGACATGACCCAAACTAATTTATTGGAGAATGAAAAACAATCAGAACAACCAAGAGAGGAACAACCCATTTCATTTGAATTGCTAAGTGATTGGCAGTGGCCTCTAGTGTAGTGTGCACAATAAAGAGGATACTTAAAATCACACGCAACTTCATCCTAACTAACAAACATTATAGCATTTTGACAGCGAGCACACAGCACTTTCTCTAAAAACATAATTACCTTCTCTTCGCTGGCATCTATCCCAGAATCATGTCAAACTCTTAACAATTAAGAATGACTAATGGACGCAGGCGCTCAATTTCAAGGAGCCATTGTACTAGCAACTTTTATCACTTGCCGGTAATTCATTCAGCTATGACGCCACCTTTGTCCCATTTTTAAGTCAACACCAAGCCAGCTACAGTTATACACTGACTTATGGGTTCTTCGTTGACTCTGAAGTTACGTGATATTTGTTTGGCACGAACATGTGCAGTTTGGTACCGTACATGGATGTCTATCAATAATAGAATGGAATGATGTGGTTGAGCTGATGGAGACAATCCTATGACGATGAAACCTCAATGTACCAAAAGCACGTGATGATGACGGTGTTGGTCTGCCTGCCTCTGCCAAGCTTATCTACATTTCCTCGTGCATTTTAGTAAACGGCGAATGAAAGATCACTGAGTTGAGTTTATGACTTGATTTGCATTATTGGCGTCGTTGTTTGCTTAGATTATTTGTGAAGACAAATGTCTCACAAATCAACAATAATCTATTGTTCCTTTATTGTGTTCTACTGATCGTTATTCTACAGTTGATCTAAAGAGCTGGGCACTCTGGAGGGTCCAGGCTGTTATCAATTTGGAGTCAATTGGGCTCACATAATTCATCGGAAACATTTGGTCGCAGACAAATAGATCATGTTTCGGTTATCCATTCACAATCAATCATCATGAACCGTCTCGAACTGCTACAAACCGTTATGAACCGCATTAGACCGTTTCGAGCCATTTCAGTAACCGTTTATCAACATTGTCTGAAACCAACCGTCGCCAAAATCCTCACCACATCATCTAATTATTGACAATGGATCATTTGTGATACACGTCATAAAAAGTATTCCATTTAAACCAGAACTTTCACCACGTCAACTAAAACGTCTCAATGCAACAGTCAACTTAGTGAATCACATGGGTATCATTTGTGATACACATGAGAGAAAAGGTATCCTCTATCTATTAGGTTACCAAATTAATCAATAAAGTAAAGATTCGCCGAAAAAACTATTCAAATCAAAACCGTCTCAAGCTGTCTACAACCAACTCCAACCACCTCCGGCCATCTATGATTGGGCTATTAATACAGCCGTGATCAACTTGATAGTTTATCAGCAGAACAAAAAATCGTGACAGGATTTCACCGACTCTTTATGAGAACTCCAGAGAGCCGGACCCTCCTGCCCTCCAGGCTAAGCTTATTGCCTGCTTTTGTTGTCATGGAGATCCTATCTTCAACATGATTTTCGATTCGTTTTTTTCCACAGGGTTGCTCATGATGGGCACCTACATTCCCATCAATGACCTTTGTCTGCCTCCTACTGCAGCAATGTGTCTTTGTTACTTTTTATTCATCATTTGATCTAACCATCTGTAAAATCTTTACTGCAACTCTTTTGCCATAACATCGCTCGAAAGCTCATGTTTTGTAGATTCTGAAACATTAATCATTTGTCCATTCCAAATACTTGAGAAGTTACAATTCATTGAACTCGAACATTGAAATAACTACCAGTCGTACCTCAATCCCAACTACCATTTTTTCTACATCATTATAGTGTACATATCCTACACTGTCTAAATCAATTTTCCAGGATTGATCAAAGCGTCTGAAACCCCAGGAGTTATCCAAGAAGTCTGATATGACTCAATTGATTGTATTTCATGATATCCCAAGATATGACAGTAAGATCCCAGGAGTGACTGAAGAAGTTGATACCCGTAGTATGGACAAACAAGTCCCAAGAGTGATAACATATGTTGATACCCCAGGAGTGGACAACAATGTCCCAATAGTAGATAAGTAAAGAGTCTCAAGTGGGCAACACCAAAGATGAGAAGAAGGATGTGACTCTACTTTCTAATGAACTTAATATATTTTACCCAAGTCATTCCTTTTACATAACTGATAGTGTCATGAGAAGTAAAACCACTACATAAGACTGCATGATGTCTTGCATGAGTGTTTTACACATCTAATCATGGGTCTGGAGAGGGCATAAATGGTATCAAAGATATCCGTTTATGGCAGTATCAGAGGTATCATGGATATCTATCAATATGAAATGAGATGATGAGTTGATGGAGACAATCCTATGACAATGGGACCTCAATGTACGGTGTTGGTTTGTCTGTCTCCATGAAGCATATCTGCATTTTCTTATGTATTTTAGTAAGCAGTAAATGAAATATTACAGAGTTGAGTTTATGGCTTGTTTTGCATTATTTGTGTAGTTTCCTGCTTGGATGATTTGTGACAACAAATGTCTTTAGGGGTAGGTCCCGATTTCGTTCTGTCACTTTGGTTAGAAATGAGATTGTCCCCGGACCGGACCCCTCGGGACGGGATTTTCTGGGACGAGACTGAGCTTTGTCTGAGAGTCATTGCAATTTGACCATTTGTGTCCAAGAGTTATTACAAATGAACCGTTTGAGTGATAGCAATCATTTTGTAAGAAAGAAACGACGTGCGCACATGAATAATTTAAAAGATGTGTACATAATATTGTGACGATATCTTATTTACTAATGTAAAGGTATATTCAGATTAATGGTTTCCTTAATCTCTGGACCCATATTATTTTCATCATCATCAATCTTCAACAAAAAACATTTAAACCTAAAAGGTAAATTCCAAGTGAAATGTGTATTATACCATTGCGCTGGAATAAAATGAATTTGGCACCACAAATCATCCCCCACCACATTCTGAACCATCAATTTTTGTCTCCTGCGCTAAAACTGTGTGATTAAAGCATAGATTTTTCGAAGCAGAGGAAGTATCATTGCTCATTCGAAGATGGATCACGCAAGTAAATCAGTTGACACCAGTGTGTGATCGATCACCGATCGATAAAGAGAACAGACCTGCTTTGCTATTGGCGATGAAATCGGATCATGATTTCAACAGCATTTTGTTTTACTTATCTAGAAGAGGAGGATTCAAATACCAATAAATTCATATTTATTTTATGTACAAGGGGGACACACGTGTCCCGGCAGATAATGGGTGCTTGTTTGTTTAAGCTGATGTTTTTATGAAAGAAGTAAGGAACTGTGTGAAAAATCATTCCACCCCAAATTGAAATAGTAGGTTCAAATAAGTATTATCCAGTTTTTTAACAAAAAATATATCTAATTAATTTTTTTGATGTAAAAGCCTGCTGCTTCTGCCGCTGACTGTGCATCCCACTTCATTAAGATCTGATCGTTATGCTGTTGTTCATTTTGTGCATCTATGATCGACTCATCATTAGGAACATATCCCCTGAAAAAGGATTTCACCATGTTATTTTTTTTCAAATCTGTCATGTACTTCATGGTGCTCCTGTCTCCGTTCCTTAACAACAGCCTGACATCATCTTTGACTCGCACTCTAGACAGTGCAACATAGAGGCCTTCCCATTTTATTCTATTGAAGTGCTCCGGGTGCTCTGATAAGGATAGAATGACCCTTCTGATGGTTCGACCCTTTTTGAAAGTAATACAGCAAGATAAAAAATGAATAAATCAGTAAAATGAAAATAGATCTTTCATTCAACCCAGTTTTGTTCACGCTTACCTGTGCCTTGTGAATTGTCACACTAAAGCCAGGTTCGATAGGGAAATGATCGGCGAGTTCAACTGTTGATGGATGAAATCGGAAGCCACCACCTCCTCTTATCTTGCAATTCTTCCATTGTGCTTTTTGTTTGTTGCGAATATCTATTGGAATTACAATTCTACCATCTTTAGTAATGGTTCCAAATTTCCAGTTGTCACGTTTCACCTTATTCTTTTGTCGTGTCTTGTCGTCATCGTCAGGAAAATCAGCAAATAATTCAACATTTACAAAATCCGGTGGTGCTTCCAATGATATCACTTCACTAGATTTGGCTTTTGCCATTTTGCTCTCAAATTTTATTTGATCTTCCTTCTTTTGAAATGATATCGAGTCGTACTTAACCTCCACACCATTGGCGAGTCCCTTATCTACATTAAGATTGAATGTCAGATATGCCAAAGCATCAGGAACAAATAATTCCCAAAAACAACTCTCTTGTTCTTTCACTCTAGCAACATTCAATGGATTTGACGGTTTTCCTTTCCAATTTTTAATTCTTCTGGGCCATCGCACAACATGTGTATTATTCCTAATCGCCCACCTACGTGCCTGAATGTTGTTGAATTCATGGCGTTCTCTATTCCCTGGAGTCAATATTGTTGCGAATTCAAATGCTGAGTCATCGGCACTGAGAGTTTTGTAGTTTTTGAGATCATCTGGACCTATACTATCCCCGCGGCTCATGCGATTCAATAGATCTGTGTGCTCTTCATCTTCCGACCTATGTTGTTCTGTCAGATTTATATGAATAGCACGTGTAAATTGTTCCACTCCCTGTCGAACTACAGATGTAAGTTCAAATTGTTTCTTGTTAAATGACATGCGTCGAAGCAGACCATTGCTGATTCCAGATGAGTATTTCTCTTTTTCAACCATCATTGCAACTTCAGGAATTGAGGGGCTACCAACAGGAGGAAGCTGGTCAAAATCTCCCAGTAAAACGACAGCCTTGCCACCAAACGGTTTTTCAGAGCAACATGCTGCTTGTAAGCGTGCATTTAGATATCCCAGCATATACGGTTTGACTGTTGAAATTTCATCAATTACAATGACTGATATGTTGTCAAGGTCATATTTTTGTTTGAAAGCCCGCAATTTTTCCTCATTCCAATCTTGGACCCTCTGTTGGTTTGTCTTATTAAATTCGGTAGGTATATCCATAAGAGCAAGCATGCTAGTTCCGTCTATGTTGACAGCTGCAACACCATATAGAGCCATTCTAAGCTGGTCTCCTACCTTCATAATTTTGGAGACACCATCAAATACATCAACCAAGAATGATTTTCCAACTCCTGGCCCACCGGTTATCAAGAGAACAGGTGCTTCATAATCTTCAGCTATTCCACGGTACAAGTTCATAAAGTGATCATACATAACCTTGACTGCAAGAGATTTATCGTTGGATAGTTTTTTCCCCTCAAGGTACCTATTTACCTGTGACTCAATGTCTATCTGAGAATATTCTTCATGTCTGACTCCGTTGTTAAATTCAGTTTCTGTCATTTCAAGGTTGTCATCAATGCTTGAATCTTTGTCCAATATTTCGGATGCAAATCGTTTGTTGGCAGGACGTAAAATAGTCTTCTTTTCAATACTTGTGTTGTTCTCATCATGACAAGAACCCTCATTGTTGGGAACATTATTAAATGAAGCATCGAATGCATTTGTAATCCTCTTTAGAAAATTTGCCAAATCGTCACTGAATGATACATTCTTCATCACAGAAAGTTGTTGTCTTGATGTCAGATGCATGTACGCATGCATATCTTTTCCATTGTCATCGTCATCATCTTCTTCTTCGTCACCTATATTTTTGAGATTGGTGGAGTATCCATTTCCATACATACTATATGNCTTTTCAAACAAGTCTTCTTCGGGACGAAATAATACCAGGAAATATGCACCAAATCTATCTGCTTTCTTTTGCCATTTTTTGTGCTCTGCAGAGTGGACATCACAAGGTTCTTTGCCGGGAAATGGAGGTGGGTTGCTGAACAGTTTGAGTGTACATAACTTGAGACGCAACATTTGCACATGCAAAGGCTGGAGTTCGAATGAATCTGTAAACTCAAAAAGTTTTGCTTTAGGTCTGCCTCTCTTTGAATGATGTTTCATTTTCATTGTCTGATCTTTTTACTACCCCGACTTGAGTGAAATATCCATACCTGCTCAAATTTCTCAAACCAATACCTCGAAACCTGTATAACATGGTCTTTGGTACAGCTTCAAGATGTTTTCCATCATATACTTTGTAAATAGGACAATAAGCAGTGGCAAATTATCCATTTCCCTCCACTCCACTTATTTCAAATAAGCAATCAGCTTCCTCTCTGTCTCTATTATTTGTCATGATACTTTAACCTTGCTATTGATGGCACACTTTGTCTGAATGTTCATCCACTTCACAATCCTAAGAACAGTATCATCATGAACTTTAAAGGAGTCAAGACTCTCGTCATCATCAGATGCCTCACAAGATAAACACTCTTCTTGTTCATCAATATCTTCACATCCACATCTGCCCTTCATTTTCTCATTGTAAACATATTGCATATGAGAGTTAGCATCAAAAGAAGTGAAAATATCAGAGCACATTCCAGCATCCATGCCCAACAGCGCAGCAGCGGCTTGTGTATCTGAAACTTCCATCAATGAGTTCATTTTGTTGATGACTCTTGTCATGATGTATTGAACAAATCTCTTTGCAGTTGATGAATCTTGTGCAGTGCTTGGGTATTTCTGTGCATAGTCTTGGGCTTCAATCAGCAAATCAAAAGAATCAATAATCTGTACACCATTTTTGCATATGTAGGGACCAATGTAGAACAGTGCCCCTTTGCTCTGTTGAATCGAACCCAAAAATAAAGAATTGGTGTTGCAACTCAACAATGAAGTCAAGACAGCATTAAAGTCTGCAACCAATCCATTTCTATCTTTCAAACTCTCAGATACATTCGAATACAGTGTTTTCAAATCTTCTAATTTCATCCCCTTTAATTCTGTGGTCAGCTGGTCAATGAGTTCTTTTTTGATATCAGACAGATATATTCCAAGAAAATTTTATTCAGTGCTTGATGATGATACTGTGACGAAGGAAATATAGCGTTATAATGTGTATTATTATTTGTATGAAGTAGATAGATTGCTGCACAATCCTCAGATTTTATCAATATGCCTGCTTAAGCTTCAATATCATTGGATCATTTTGATCATCTTCATTTATTGCAACATTCACTGTGAACAATGATGAAAGAAGGTTGATCTCTAATGAACCACCCCAGCAACATTCGAATGGAGTGTTGATTTTCATTATTTCTGCATACTCCTCCATAGTACTGATTGATGTTTTGGTTTCACCATCACCATTTGATATTTTTGAATCAGACTTGGCCTTTGACAACACAAGAAGACATCGGTTTTTTGCCTCATCTTTTCGAGACATTGCTAGTTCTTTCCAAGTCAATAATTCAACTACACAATCATGCCTTTTTGTTGACAAATAATCCATTAGTTGACTCCTCAATTCAGTTCGGATTGTGTTCAGCTGCATATAAAAATGCATTGAAGAGACAATTTCCATCAGGAGGTGGATAATAAAAACTAGCATCATCATATGTCACTGTTTCTGGTGGAGAAATCGACACAACAAGTTGAGCAGTGGTGGTGGAATT
>JALLAY010001675.1:0-13319 GCA_036939635.1 Cyclotella baltica | reverse complement strand
ATGCAGTACCAGTGTTGCTCAGCCCATTGCAACTGGTTCAGGAAAGTGTGTTTTTAAGTGACTTCTCTGCATGGAATAATCATGCCTTTGGATCAGATTATTTGACTTTGTCATTGCCTAGTGATAATAGCAAAATGTTTAAAACTAGTGAGTTTTTGGTCGATATTATTTTTAGGACTGTTTACTTATCATACTGTCTGCAAAAAGAGTCCGTTAAGTCAATCAGACTGACACCCACTGGGCTTTCATGTTTCAAATGGTTTTTCAGGCTATCTTATCTAGCAATATTCAGAAATCCGTCAACTTTGTTCAACTGAAAATCTGGAAGCGGCAGCACGGGCTTGTATCAGACTTATGAGTATATCAAATTAAAGTCAAAGACATTGTTCAATGTTGATACAACCTTGCCTTACCTACATACAGGAGCAGACTGAGATGCTGCTTTATAAAATATCCAATCCATTAAGAAGCACTCTGATAAAGTTGCTAATCTAAAATTATGATTCATTTATGCAGCATGAAAACTAAGAAACAAATCCTTTTGTTCTATGAAAAGGCTCACATCAATAATCTCAAGGTGGCGATTATCACAACCTATATCAGCTCCATAATTGTCAAGTTCCTAAGCTAAACCCTTGAATCTTTGAGCCTTCATCAGCCAATTTTCTCTGGAATCTGAACTTCAGATCCCAGGGCTCACAAACCATGAATATTTCTCATACTAAGTGCTTCACAATCTAGGTCAAGCCAATCATTTGACGTCAATCAGAAAAATATACCTAATGTGCAAAGCTTTTTGTCGCAATAATTCTGGAATTCACATTGGCAATTTTTTAAAATTCCTGTAATAGTTCTGTGAAAGCACATCACAATTACAATGGAGATTGAATATATCTTATATTAACTCTTATTCGGTATATCTACACATCTCTGCAACCCTTGAACCATGTATGTTTGGCATAAAAGTACAACCCAATGGGATTTCATAATCAATATTGATTCCTGTAGCATATGATCAAGTTGTGGTCTAATTGTTTTATTGTCATTTGCATTGCCTTTTTCAAGTATTGAATTTGAATAGTTCTATATTGCTCAAAAACCATTGGGGCTAACAATTAGAAAAGAGAAAAGTCCCAATGCAATAAACTATTTATGTGGAACAACCTTTCTGGTTACTTAAATCTCATTACAAAAAGTAACTGTCCCATGACTTAGATTGGCGTTTTGTTGACCCACGAAAAAGGAATGTGACTTGACGTAACCAAAGCCTCAAAAATGTGTCAATTGATGAGCTTTGAGTGTTGTTCATGCCAAAATCAAAACAGGGAAAGATAGCTGATTTGGTATATGTAATTTATCAACTGGTTAAGTTTTAATTTCTATATCAAGAGAGTTAATGCTATTCGCTTGACAATGAGTATTGAATTAGATACAAACACAAAGATGCATGTGCAATTGGTAATTGGTTTTGCACTATATCTCTAACCAAGATTGTAAAATTACAGGGCAAAAGTTACAAGGATGTGTACTGCTTGAGGACATGGCAGAGGCAAATGAATCCCAGCATGGACATGTTTTTTGTCTGCAGATGTCCACTGTGATAAGCACCATCTTCAGAATACAAACCATCAACTCCAGCTAATTTTAAGGTACCTGCTAATGTTAAAAGGTTTTTTATGAGTTTTAGTTTGTGCTCAATGATTTTGGGCAATTTGATATATTAGAAAAATTTTCAAGTTTTCTAGTCACTTTAGAGTTTTTAGTTATGCGGAGTGCAAGAGCATCTTGGGAAGGTATATCTTGGAATGAGCCTTGGATAAATTACAAAGTGCCTTGGATATGAGAAGGAAACGTCATTTTTGTAGTCATAATTTCTGAGCTGAGATAGTAATAAGTGAATAAACATCATAATGGCTGGATTTATGATGTTCTCTTAAACTCAAACCATGATTCACCATGGAAATTGATCAATAAACTAACTGTCAGAAACAATAATCAGCTAATATCACATGGAGAAATAGTGCAGTTAGGTAAAACTTCATATCATGGCATAGCTGATACTATCAGCCTCAGCTATGTGATGATATGCAGCTTTGCTCGACTATGTCATTGCTTTATGTTCACAATCATGATAGGAAGAAGTAGCAAACTATTTCAATAGTGATTGTAGAGATAAGTACAATTCAATTAAGTCATCTCTATAAATTATAACACCAAAGATAATCACAAGACCAAAGATAACATAACATGAACATTCTCCAAAGCCAAGCAATTAACAGAGATACCGCTCCAGACCTCTGATCCCTTAGTATGTTTTATGATAATTGACCCAGTAGAAAGAAACTTGATAAAGATGCAGAGGATTACAAGCTCTACAAGTGAAGGAGATGAATTATCTTTATTTGGTGATTAACAGTTTTGACAGAGGACACGGAGGATCTTCGTCTGGAGTGCCAAGGGGGCATACCAGCTCTTTTTGGTAAAAAAACATCTTCGACAAAGGAGGCAGAGGGGCTCCATCTGGAGCAGAGGAGGCATACCAGCTCTTTTGGAAGACGGGTTCATGATTTCACTGGAGTCAGTGGTAATAATCATGTGAGATTTACACATATTCTTTAATTACTGATTCATACAGTCTAACTTGTCAGTGAAAATTTGATTTGGGATGTCGAGGAGGTATACTTTTGCACACAATGATAATGCTTGATTCAAGAAGCAGCTGGATGGCAACTGACAACACCAATAGGTGCAACAGGAGCAAAGATGGTCTGACTTGGGCTACGTTATGGTAATGGTCTACTCGCAGACCAATCAATTCACTCAATACTCATCCTAGCAATTGCAATCCATTTTGAATTTGAAGCTTTTTCTGTCTCTTCTAAGAAATCGGTATCTGAGAGCATCTCACAGTGACGTTTCAGAAATCATCAAGGCAGTGCAGAGAAAGGCGGGCCACATCAATCTTGCATTGATATTTGAGCTACAGTCATTACTTAAATAATTGTCTATCAATCATAGAAATCATCTTATCATTACATCTGCCTTAAAGAAAAACCATGAGGCACAGCAGTGAAGTGACGAATAATTACCTTCGCGAAAATCCATCATCAACAGTACCCACATACACATGTATGTTTTACTGTGGCAAAAGCACAACATTACTAAGTACTTATGTAGATACCTCCTTTGTAAGGAAAATGGCCAACTTCATGTTTGCTACACAGCTAAGTGTGAAGAGTTCAATTTTTATGAGCCAAACTTTTGTACCACCATCAGGTGAGTAAGTTGGACAAGTTGACCACTTACTTGGTGACACTTTTTGTACCAGACTCCCTCTCAGAGGCACCTTCTCATTAATGTGATGACCAGTTTTGTCTACAAGACATTTGCAATACAGGTCACATCACATATCAAGCTGAGGAAAAAAGGTGCTATTGCTAATAGAAAGGGTACAGAAGTGTAAATATGGAAGTTGAGCTTAATTGAACGTCCTTTTTATAATAAAAAGTTTTTTATAAACAGATTGAGTAGATTATAAATCAATACATGCATGTTTTGCAACAATTATTTGCCTAAAAACCACAAAACACGCTCTCAAAACCAGTCGAGAGACTAGATAGCAAAATGACAATTTTAACCAAAAGCACAGCCAATAGGGATCTTCCAGTCAACTTTTTAGCTGAAAATATATTCATATCGATAAACCTATTTTGACTATATAACCAATTTTGTTAGCAATTCAAGCAAAAACTTATTTACCAAATTGACATGGCACCGCCAACTGAAATTGTACAACCCCACTTAACATGATTAACATGAAAAATACACATGTTTTCTGAAGACCATCTAATGATTTATGATTTGCAATGATTTTCATATCTAAACATTATTCTTGTTTTAACTCATCCAAAACAGCAATCAAATTTTAGACCTGCCTCCTCAACGCTTCAAATAGTTAACAGACAGACCATATACATCTGACCACGTTGATGGGCTCTTCGACATTTTGATGTAATCAGAAAAATTCACAGTGGGACCATGTCTGATAGTTTTACTTTTATGTTCATTATTGTTCAAACTTATTATATCACTTTCCTAAACATAGATATGGATATTAAGTGCATTAATGTATTTTTTGCTGGTGCTGCTTTACTTTCAAAACACATTTACTATCTTTGTCTTAACTGTTGAGATGCTTCACAATTTATTCAAACTGTGACCCAGCATTGGTATTGTTGCAAGCTTGTTCACAATTTGTTTTCTTAACTGTGTTTCCTGATGGTAGCAAAGATTGTTTCCTGACAATAGCAAAGATTGATTGTTCCTGATGGTAGCAAAGATTAATTCCACTGTAGCAAAGATTGTGTCCCAACTCCCTCATTTGAATTTTTTCTGAACTGTGTACAATGTTCCGCTGTCCAGCTACTTTGGCGAGAAATGAGATTGTCCTGGGATTAGACTTCTCGGGATGAGACTGAGCTGGGGATATCAGATGAGATTCTGGCGGGATTTTCCCAATGTAAATACAATTTGACCATTTGTGTCTGAGAGTCATTACAACTTGACCATTTTCATTGCACTACATACTAAAATTTCACTGGTTTTTAGGTGAAGGTCAAGAAACGTCTAGTCAATTGGACACCGTTACACAAAAGATTCATTTTCATGTTTCATGTGTATCTGTGTCAGATCATTCAAACGGAAGAACAGTTCATCAAGTATTAGTTCCTTTGTTAATTTCACAATATGATGGGAAAATTAGACGTCTCTTGGCCCTCACCTCAAACCAGTGAAATTTAGTACGTAGTGCCATGAATTTGGGTGGTAGCATGTCATTTTGTAACAAAGAAACAACGTGTGTAAGTGGATTTATGTAAAAAAAGATGTATCTTGGCGTTACATTATTTAATAATAATGTGAAGGTATATTAAGTGTATCTATTTACATGCTATCTCTAAAATCCTACTGCAGGTTCAAGGATGGGAGAACATTGGGCGAGATCTGGGAATCTTGTCCCATCCTGGGAGCAAATCCTGGTCGCAACCTACCGTACCACCCCTAAATTGGGGGAGCTTATGTCTAGACTTTCAATTGGAAATTTTCTTACTCCCATTGTTGTAGTACACAGTTCAGTGAGTGAAATGTGTACTGCAAACAAGAATTGAGGTAATCGGCCTACTAGAAGTAGAGATATAAGCTCCCCGAATTTTTGCATGTGAATTGATCAAGAAATTCATAAAATTACTTAACAAGTGTGACCGTCGGTTGTGACAAGCTGCCCACTATTTTTACGTGTGATCACCGATCGAAATTTCAATCAATTAATTTATTTAACGATCTCTTCAAGAATAATTAGGTACTTCAAAAATTTCAAGTAACTACAATTAACTATACGTCATTCAAGATCAACTTTCACGACCAACCTAATAGGTATTCCTGACCAGAATTTCACACAGAATCTGAATGTGGCATCCATTTTGGTGAAAAATAGGGTCCTGAAATGCTCTGTGGATGCTTGATGTCAGATATGCAGTACCCCTAGTACTAGTACAAACCTTTTGATTTTGACATTTAAAATGTGCATTAACAATATAGCCGCTATTTAGGGTCTCTAGGTTCAGACAAGCAGTGAGCTTTAGAAATATTTTGATTTGTGGAATTAACACATGGTTTGTTGTATCAGCTTTATTTTACAAAGAAGTTTGCAAATATCTGGTCGGAGTATACGAAGATTAATTTGTAGCTTATAATTTATATTTGGTTGGGAAGTTTCATATTGGCGCTTAGCTTTGGTGTGCTCAACTTAAGATAAAATTATACCTTATATCATAAGTTTAAGCTTTTACTATCTAAGTCCCATAAGATTCATAGTATATTTCAGATGTCATAATTTTCATATAGAATCAGTCTGTTGGTTGTTTCTGATCATCAAGAATCAGAGAAAGCATCATACATTAATGGATGCTCCTTGTTTGCTTCGCTAACAACCACAACAATCTAACCAATTAGGCATCTGCCAATAAAACTAAATATACTTTCAAACAGATGCAAAAGTTTCTATAAGTAAAATTAAGATCATCTGCCAAATTCTAGTTTCAAAAACAACTCAAGCAAAAAACTCACTATCTCTCTCATTTGTTTTTCATGTGATATTCATGTATAAATCATGCAATATCTGTAGTGCCCAAAAAATCCCTGTGCGTATGTGCTGCGTGTTTCTTTTTCCGGCAAAAGAGTCTGTAGTCATCTGGGCCTTGACCCATTTGATATCTTAATAAAAAGTGCTGCTTCAGATCTTAAACTTATGCCAACATCATCAAGATAATACATATTTTTGCCATCTCTGCAAGAAGGCAAATAGAAGATTTTGATGATGAGATAGCTCGAGCTCCTTTAAATAGGAAATATTCTCATTTGTATTTAAATCAGTTATTATGCTAATACACTCTTTATGCACTGATGGATCTTTATGTCAATCTAAGTGCATTGTAAGTTCGAACTTAATGTGGGTCTATTATAACAAAAACTTTTACACATGCTCCTTTGGGATGAAGAAGCAAACGAGAGTTTAAAAAATATCTATTTCTGAGCATTAGCTTGACTTAATCACACACTAATTGAAGAATAAGAGGCTGACATGAGCAATGATGCCCATTAAATAACTGCATCAATAATCATAGGCCCAACAATCAATGTCCCCTGGACGGCAAACCACACCCATTCAACTTTACCCATAATAATTTTACCATCAAGAACCTTGGATTGCTTAATTCTTTCTACCATCTCTTCAAGAGCAGCACTACAACTGTCTTTGTCACCCAAAGTAGCTTCAGCACCATAGTCCTCATCATCAGCGGTCATAACAACCTCAGCTGCTTTGATGCAAGGGTTTTCTGAATCGATTTATCTTTCTCAATCTCCTTGATTTCTCCCAAAGTCATCTTGCCTTGAATAGATGGTAGACTTTGACACTACATATGCTCAGAAGTTTTGTCAGAAGCAGCTGTTATTCAGAGTTTTTGGGGCTATTTTTAAAAGTGCTTACACCTGTAACTTCTGTATGCATAAGCGTTATATAATGATCGGGGTAGGGAATAATGAGGCGAGATGCCTATTTGAGAGTAATCTAATTAAACTTGTACAGGCAATGTGATATTATAAACAGATTGATACAATACATAAGGAGTTAAAGCATGCAGGAGGGAAAGCTGGTAAAGTTACTTTTTGTTCACCCACAAAAAACTTTTTTCATCTTAATTATTATAAACATTTCCATTCATTTAGCACAAGTTTGAGGTTTTAACCCATCTCAGGTCAAAACAAAGCCATCAACTCAGTTACCATCAATGAGGCCAGTGACTGCACCGGCAGCAATAGGAACGACAACAGGAATAGCACGGAGAGAGTTTAATTTCAATCGTGACATTTTTGGCCGTTTTTGGAAATTTCAAAATCTTTAAGACATTTTGAAATGTTTTGGGCCTGCCTGCTTCTCTCACTTGTTCAACAATCTAGACCACTACCTGTGTCTCGAGCTCAATAAAAAGTATTTTTCAATTCCAAGTGTGAGTGCAAGGTCAATGACATGACCATTGGAGGACCATCTATTGTTGTAAAAATCCTTAATCTTAGGAAGAAGTATAGGCAATAAGTCATACCCTGTAGTAATATATGTCTGATGAGAGAGCCAGCAAATTCATGTAAAATAACATGGACTGGTTAAACAACATTATATTTTAATCTCTAATAAGAGCTAAGTGGTTGCATAAAGAATGCATTATTGTCCATAAGTACTACTATGACTTAAGATTCAATAATTCTTCACTTCTCTTATTATATCATAGCGGCTTGCTGATGGATTTTCTTGGTCTCTGTCCTTGCAAAATCTGATTCTGACACCCCACCACATCCATACCGACACCACTTTTACAGTCTCACTGCCAGTCATAACTCACCTTATGTCCTGCTACCTCAATCGGCCAGTCACTCTCTTACACAAAAAATGATCTTATTTGCAATAGAGACAGCATATCATTTGCTTCAAAATTGGAGCATTGTGACCAAATTGACTCTTCTGTAGCACTTTTACTGCTGTGACCAGTTAGTTACTTGGAATTTTTACCGCACTGCCATTTTTGCTTTGCTTGTTTGTTTTCTCTCTGTCAGCTGAGCACTTTTGAAGTCATTAGTGTTTCATTGTTTGTGAATCCTGAACAAGGATGAACTCTACATCTGGTTGGCAAGGATGGAAGAGGGTGTGTCTGTTGGCGGTTTAGGAGAGCTGTGTATCAAGAAAGTGTTCAAGAATGATAATGGAAGATGTTGGTGCAGAAGAATATGGTGATTGGGAACAGTAAGATAACGTTGTGACATGGGTTAAATTGTGGGCCCGTGGGTTCTACAGAGAGGGGCAATATCTTGCCACACCTGTGTGCTGCTTCCAATCTCTGTTCTCAAATATAGCTAACCAGCCGGCGCCTGTGGCATTCAAGAACACAGTGATTCCTGTGATCTCTTTCGTGGAGTGAAGTCAGTGTAGGGTCACGAGCGTCAAGACAGGGAGGAGTCGGGGCAAAGGATTTAGTATATTAAATACTGTAGTGATTCATTCAAAAATTACATTTATAAATTGTCTTTAATAATTCTCGACCCCAAATTTTTCATTCCTCGTTCTCGCTAGTCGTTCTTGTCAACATTTCTTGCCAGCACGCTTCCGATTTAGAAGTATATCTTCATCATTTTACCAAGAGGTATCTTGGTATTACATGTACGGATTTTTCTACGGGAAAGATATTATCTTTGAATACCAACTTTTCAATCTATAACACTCATGATCATAGATTTGAAAAGAGAGGTAAAATAACAAATTCAAGAAAGGTAAATTTTGGGAAGAAGCAGCATGACTAATTATATCTGCAAGGGCCCCAGCTCACTGTGTCCTATTCAACTGGTCTGTTGAGGTTGTGCTGATGTTTCAGAGGGAGCCTGGTTTCTGGTGTTGGGTTCAAGCAGGAGCCTTTTTTGGGGAGGGGAGTTTTAAAGGGAGACTTCCTTGTGGGCACGGGTTCTCTGAGGGAGAAAGTTTCTGACTTCAAGAGGAAGCCAGTTTATTTATTTCATCCTGTGTGATCTTTATTTCCACTCTATTAGGATACATCATACAAAGCTCAAGAGGGACTGTAGAGAAAAATAGACAGACTTTATGTCTGGAAGATACACATTGTGATTCTACCTTGAGATATGAGATGAGATGTCAGGTAGAGTTATCCAATTAAACTTGTACACGTAATGTGAGAGGTTGCAGACGGATTGATACAGTACAAGAGATTAAAGCATGCAGAAGGGAAAATTAAGCTGGTAAATTTATTTATCTTCCACAAAATACATTTTCTCCTTAATTCTTAATTCACCATTCCCATTGTTTTAGCATGAGTTCGATGTTCCATTCCATCTCAGGCCAAAACAAAGCTGTCAACTCAGTTACCACCAATGAGGCCAGTAACTGCATCAACAGCAATAGGAACAACAACAGGAATAGCACGACGAACTACCATACTACCAATACGTGCAGCTGCTGACCAAAATCCAACTTTTGCAAAAACATATCCCTCCGCAGTCTTTGAAGCCCTAATTTCAGCTAGTGCATCTCCAAGTGCAGCAGCACAGGTGTCGTAGTCACCAAGAACCACATCAGCATCTCCATCGGCATCAGATTCAGCAACAACTTCTTCAACAGCCTTGATGCAAGGGTCGGTCTCCCCTTCCACATCATCCTCCATCATTTTTACTTCATTCTTGGAAACCTTGCGCTGGATGTCATTGCAAGAGAAGCCAATGATCTCATCATCGGTGTAGTCATCCAAGAAAGTCTCCAAAGCGGCGTCCATCACGCCAGTCATTTCCTTGCATTCCTCACTTTGAAGAACCTTAAGAGCATTTGAGGTTTTGGAGCTGTCGGAGAGAGCAATTAGATCTTTGGCTTGGTCCGTGATTTCAACTCCACGGATGCTGGGGCTGGCTTCAGCCTGGAGAATCAACACGGCAAAGGAAAGGGTGGAAAGCTTCATGGTGGAAAGTGTAAGATTTGGATTTGTGCTGACTGTTCAAATGATGTTTACTTGACTTTTTGAATTGTGAGGAGAATGCAAAGCAGATCAAAATGCACACGTGGCAAGTGACCAAGATAGGAGTCCAAATGCACACATGGTATGTTGCTGGTTTGGCTCTAAGATGCAAGCAACATGCTGGATTTTTGTGGTGCACATTCACGTGGCATGCCTATGGCATTTTGCCAAAACGATTTCGTACCATGTAATACGCAGGACGGCTACGTCTAAATGGCATGGTTTGTATGACATGTAGAGAATCTTGAATACAGTGGCATGTAAATGAAAGTATCTAGATAAGAGGCGTGTAATGTTGTAGTCATCTTAAAACAAAGACCATAGGTTAATAAACACCTCGGTCTATTGCTTTCGTTGTTTGGGTTGAATCTTGAATCATTATTGCATCGGCGACTCGGCGATTATTGCCGTCAAAATCATTTTTGTCCCTTCACATCGATATCGTACCTTTGAGGCTTGATAAAATGTTCGTGTTTTCAAAATATCTTACTAACTTAATTTCTTTTGTCAATTATTTTCAAAGGTAACCCTTCCCTCCGCCCACAATTCACGTCATCCATCATAGGTAGATACCTCAACCATCAACCACCGAATCATTTCCCCTCGCTCTGGCCACCGCAACCACACCACTTTCACTCTATCTACAAATGAGCATTGACTATATTGGGGGCGATACAAAACGCCAGGATATCTGCATTTAAATACCATCAACAAATCCTGGAATAATTTCGAGGCCGGATCAAGACACCAAAGACCATTTGGATATCAACTGACGCCTTCGTCTCTTGCAAAAAAATGATTGCGTCGGTCATAACAGCGCAATTCTTACTATTTCCATCATGCAATGGATAGTAATGCAGATACTTGTTCTCCATGCATTGCGTTGTGAGCAATTCTTGATAGATCAATGGCAGGGCGCCCTTCACCTCCCTTCACTTTGGTTGTGAAAGACATAGAAGAACCAAATGCAAGCACGCTCATCTACATGTTCAATCAAGAATGTACACCACGAGGCATTAATCAACCAAAGTTGTTTTGTCGGTTGTCGAAATCGGCCATAGAATATCGTAACGAAACCAGGTAAAGGAAAAAAGTGAATCAGAACAATCAGTCAATCAGAGTTTGGAACAAAGCATCCAATAGTGATAGCATAATAGCATCCCTGTTGCGCTGCGCTCATGATAATGCAATTTAGTCAGCCATAAGAAACAAGATATAGATGAGAATTATTCTAATTAGTAATATTCTAAAATGATGAAATGCACAATCTTCGTCTAGACAATGAGAAATTGAAGAAGGGACAACTTATTTTTGTAAGCTGTCTGTGAGAGTTAGTTACAGAGATAAAGTAGCTGGGAGGTTTTGCACACCAGCAGGTATAGGCAAATTCTGCATACGTTGTTGTCATAATTTAAAAATTGATACCAAGGCTACAGGGCTTCTACACACATTATGCGTATGTGAGCAAAATTTATGTTTGGAGTGATTGGAAAACGAGAGCACAAAAAGGGCTTTAATATTCTACCTCTATTTTAAACCTATTGTCATGGTTGTGCTTCATCTGTTTTTAACCTGGCATCCAACTCAACAACTTCAGGTGATCTCGTCCATTTTGCATAATAATACGGCCCATAGAAGCCAGCACCTGAAACTATTGCAAGGAAAGCAGCCAAGAAAGGGCGGAATCGAAGCCATGCCACCGCAATGACAAAGAATGAAAGCCCAATGGATGCACCTAAAGCTATGCTAGATGAAGCAATGCTCACCAGTGGTTCCAATATGCCACCTACCCCAAATGGAAGTAGCTTTACAAGTGCAGGTATGCAAGATAGAAACAAGTTCAGCCCAATAAAGTTTCCAAACCATCCACCTATGCGAATCAATCGGGTAATGAACTTGCTCCTCCCGACAAGTTCTGCTATCATGGCTTTGGCAGCGAAATTTCCTGGAAAAAGTTTGTATACGTAGTGCCCATTGTTTTCGTGTGACCATGGCACGAGGTTGCCATCCTGTTGTTTTGCTAATATCGATACACCTTCTTTGGGAGCTGTGACTTCTTCCCAAGAAACTCTTACATCACCAACTTCAGGATAGGGTAAGGATCTTATAACGGGAATATTGGATGAGGGTACCAATCCAGGTTGACTTAGACCTATAGCAAGAAGTTCTGATGGACTCTTGCTTTGCGAGAAGTACAGTTTGTTTTCACTGGATAATATTACAGCATCATCATTGTCAGTTAGATCCTCTCCATTACCAAGCATAACTGATGATGCAATTTGATTTGTGTCTTCATTAATTGCATCATACACCAAGAAATTGTTGCTGCTAATTTGATTCACAAGATCAGGTGGTACGTGAAGGCCATTTGCCATTCTAGCATCTCTTACTGTCATAACATCTCGACCAGGTCGATACTTAGGATGTGGATTGTAATGTTTCATAGATTGAAAGCTGTTGCTGTCAATATGTCTTTTTGTCCATTGCTTATTGTAATGATAAGAAACTTCCACCTTTGTCTCAGTCTGACTAACTCTTGTTCTACGTTCACTTCGGCTCTCATTCCATTCGTATGCTTCTGTCGTTCTCGTAAGTTGCAACGCGTTGGGACGGCGAAGGCCATGATTCGGATCAGTCAACCCTTCGTTCGTTGAAATCAACCCTGTTACATGCACTAACTTTCCATCGTTTTCTGGATCAACTGGAGCCAATGAATCCAACTCAACAACCTGCCGTTCAGCTCTTGCCAGCATTTTCGCCTCCCTCACGGCCCTGCCTTCATTGTACCATTGTAATGCAGACGATGCCACGACTATGAAAAGGCCAGGAATTACTCCGCCGAACGGGATGGCTTGTCGATTACGATATCTTTCAGCCCCGGGAGGGCTGTATTCATAATATTCTCTTCGAATGACGTCTCCATTGTTGTTGCCTACGCCGATTGCAATCTGTTGCTGCGAATGTACTGAACCGATGTGGCAAGCAACGAGTAGGAGGATGTTTAGAGTTGAGAAATGTTCGGTCATGGCATCATAGAGTTGGATCTATGGTATCTCTGATCTTCTCTGATGGCTGATGGTGCTGATGGCAGGCTGATGGCTGATGGCATTGATCATTTTCTAAATTCCGATTTTCGCGACAAAGTAAATTGGGTCCGCTAAGTCTTTTTGACGTCCATTCGCCCCATCACACATC
>JALLAY010001653.1:0-13123 GCA_036939635.1 Cyclotella baltica | reverse complement strand
CAAGAGTGAGGCACCCCCCAAGAAAAGGCACAATTTAAATCCATCACCCCCCAAGGAACAACAGAAGCCGTCGAAACCAACTGAGAAACTGTTGGTGTGTGGCCGCCCCTCTGCAATGTTGTAGAGTTAATAGGGCCCCCCTCCATAAATGTAAATCCAAGCTCCCCTTCTAATAGTACCGGAGCTGAGTCCCCCTCTGCTTTCTCATAATTGTTGTATCCCTCCTCCTCATTAAACAAATTGTCATCTCCCTCCTCCTCTTTCCTAGAGTCACCTCCCTCCTCCTCTTGATCAAAAATAACAAATCCCTCCTCCTCTTCATCACAAATAACAAGTCCCTCCTCATCCTCCTCATCAGAAAGAACGCATCCCTCGGTTGTAAATTGTCCAAAGGGCTCCATTTGAATGCCCTCGTCAAACAACAACTCCTCTAAGCCCGTAGGCTTAGCCTCGTCCAAATCCAAGACGAGGTCCAAGCCCTCGGCAATGATGGAGGTACACTCGAGGATGAGTGTATCCACCTGTCGTTGGAGGAGGTGGAGCTCCAGCTTCTCCCTGAAGACGCGGGTTAAACTAACAGGCGTAGAGAAGGTGGAGTGAAGATTGGAGGACGGCAATGTGTTGGAGCCGTAAGGTGTAATGGGAGGGATGGTGGGAGAGGCACACCAATTTTTAGATGGTGGTGTGCTGTCGATTCGACGATCGACGAAATGGGCGCCCCCTGAAGTTAATTGGGTTGATACTGCGTCGAATCGACGATTCGTAGATCCCGTTCTACTTGAGGGAGGGGTGGGAGAGGGAGGGATGATGTGCCGAGCCGTAGATGGAGACGGTGACACATTTTTGATGGGTGGGAGGGTGGACGAAGTGACCTCCCCCGTGGTTTTGAGGTGGCCAGGTGCATCACGGGGTGGGAGAGATGAAGAAATGGCTCCCCCCGTATTTTTAAACTGGCCGGGTGGATCACGGGGTGGTGGAATGTGTCGAGCCGTATTCGGAGACACATGTTTGTTCACTGTCGTGATTTCGGGAGGGAGGGGAACAATGAAATGATGTCCGTTGGGAGGGAGGGTGGATAATGAAGTTCCCCCCGATGATTCGTGATGGTCGGGAGGATCACGAGGTGGGTGGGAGGGAGAAATGGCGGCCCCCGTATTGTTGATGTGGCCAGGTGGTCGGCCGGGTGGGCAGCCGAGTGGAGACACCGGGCGGGGGGACCGTTGTTGTGAATTCATTTTTGATGAAACAACACGGGCGGTGGGGGCCGCTGGACGCGGTGTTCGTCCTCGTCGTGGGGAAGCGACGGAATCTAAGGTGGAAGAGCCAGCTCGTGAAAGCATGAGAGGCGATGTGGCTTCGGTCGATGAACCGGAATAATTCGTAGATCGATGTAAATTAAATTAAATAGCTCCCCCCCGGTAATTCGTCAGGGGGTATGCGGCGCTGGGATGACTGGGATGACTAAATGGCGTAGAGGCCACGGTAAGGGGCGAATGACCTTACAGGAATGGCTAAGAGATGGGAGATCTCGGGGCCGCCGCAACCACGGAGGCCATGGTGAGATACTAGAAACCCATACTTAATATTATGGGCTATCTACTAGGGTATCTGCTAAGCAGATTCTGTAAGCTCCTTCAAAATGAACTTGGTCTTTGATCTCAAATGTACTGTATTAAGCATACAACCTTTTTTTCATTGTTCACTAATATGAAAAACTTTTTCCATTTTTTAATAGAATTAAGTTGATTAGCGCTTCATATGAATAGCTTTATTTATATTAATATTCATTGTGGCAAAAACACTTCTGTTGATGTGACATACAATACAAACTCATTTTTTAGTTATCAATTCTGTTATGTGAATCAAGGGCAAGCGGGGGGGGGCTAAATAAATGCCTCCACTATTTATGGATGTTGACGAGATTTTTTTAGGTAACTTTCCCATGCGTGGGTCTTTCTTTATCAAATTGTTTTTACTATTTTATTTGCCTCCAGTTAATGTTATCAATTCTTGTAATCAGGGGAGATAGGGGGGACTATATATAGAGTCACCAGCCCTATCGTCAGCATCAGCATCAACTGCCTGCGGCACTCAGAACTAATTACAGATTGTCTCGGTCAGTTTCGTTTTGTGGTTTTTTGAATCAATCATTTTGTTTCCTGTGTTATCTAAAGTATTACTCGTTCTGTCACCGCATTGCGGAGTGAACAGGGGGACTTTATTATGTCCTTACTTTTTATGATTGGGTCGGCGGTTTTATTTCTGGGGTGGATGTCCCCACGGGTGAGTTTCTTTGCTACATTGTGCTTCTGCTATCATTTCATTTGTTCCTAAACGATGTCAATTCTTCCAGTAAGGAGAGATGAAAGAACCTTTCCGCTTCCCGCCGCCACTGTTTGACCTGTTTTTTAGAATAGTGTCATTGATGTTGTCTATGCTGACCTCGATTAGTTTGTTGTGTTTAATGTCTCGTTCAATTTGATTACATATTTATTTAATTATCATAGCTGTTCAATTTCAGGTTTGCTGGGAAGTTTGGTTTGACAACACTCTTTCAGGCATAGGTCAATAAAGACTAGGTGTTAGTAGTAGATAAAGTAACCATACTTTATCATCCTACCTCTTTTGCTTACCATTACTGTTGTAAGCCTGTAGGATGAGAGATTAATGAACCCATTATAGTGGTTCCTCTAAATAAATTAAAGCAACAGAGCAAACTAATACGATTGGGACGATGATTTTGCCCCAATTGGAGCCTTAGAATCGATTGGGAACATAGACAATCACAGTGGCGGTAAATCCAGTCGATCGGCCCTAAAAATCAATGATCAGGACTAGTCTTACGGTGAAAATCACAAGGAGAGCCTTGTGAGAATGAGTGCAGTAAGAATGGGCCTAGAATACATCAACTGAGGAATAACACCTCGATTGAAAGTAAAGAGCAGAGGAAACGTATTGGACTTGAAATCAATGCAATCTACTATTAACACCGACCGAGTCAAGACTCGGAAGATGAGTAAGGAAGCTGGAGAGACGGAATTCATGCAACTGGCGGATGCAACACGGAGGCCGAGGGAGACAAGAGTGTCTACAGAAGCGACCACCGAGGAAAGAAACGCTGGAGACAATGAACCGTCCCCACCCACAGATAATAACAACAACAACGACGTGGAAGAGAGAGGAGATTCGTCAGTATCCTCTGAGGACGATGAGTCGACTGCCCCTCCCCTCGGGGTAAAACGACCCACAGTCAAAACGTCGTACACATCGAGTGATGATGAATCGGAAGGGAATCGTGATGGAGTTACCCACGAAGCGATTACATTTTCGAACATTGCAGTGGTCGACCAAACTGCGAATCGACATGATCAACGACGAAATGATGCAACTTCTGAGGTATCGAGAGCGTCGGGATCAAATCGTTCACAAGATGATCCACCATCGTTAGAAAAGGCAGCGAGTTCTTCTGTAGATGAAGGAGGAGCCGTCCGCAGAGCAAGTTCATCCTCGGATAGTGTGGAAACCTCGTCGGAGTTGTGGAAACGGGATCCTTCAACTGCAAAGGGGGAATCACCCGACGATGAGGATAAGGCACTTGAGAAATTGAGGGACGATGCCTTCAATATTGAGGATGTCCCCACGTTAGATCAGTTTTTAGCGGCAGACGAGCAGGTGCAGGAGATGCAGACGGGACAGGCATCTGATTTGGATTTAGACCTACTAGAGTCAGTGGAGACAGCGGAATTGCAATCGAAGTATGATGCAGATGCTGTAGATGAGTCCACTGTACCTCCAGGAGTGCAGCAAATTAGATGGGATTTTAATACAAAGTTTGAAAAACTCAGAGGCGACATTGCAAATGATCAAAAGGTATTGCAGCAAGAGATTCAATCCCGCCATGAACAGCAGATGGAGGATATGTTTAAGCGGTTTCAAACGTGGACAGAAGATACAGTCAAACCGAGTATCTACTCCGAGGTATCGCTGAGCATCGACAGGGTACGAGCTGATGTGAAACAGGAGTTAGTGAAGGTATACAAAGACTGTGAAGAGATGAACCGGAAAACGTTAGCTTCAGTGATGTCAGTAGCAGCGGAATCGGAAGAACGGTTGAAACAGCAATCCCAATCTGCTTTGAAGGAAATTGATATGGGAGTAGCCGCACTACAGACTACAGTCGCCAATGTTTCTGCAGAGGTACAACAGATAAAATTGCGGGACAAACCACCTAAGGAGGAAGTCGAAAACTTCGTGAAGAGTGCAGCAGCTACGGTGATAGAGACAGAAATAGCTCGAATTAAAAGTCAGTATGCCGAATTGACTGGGGATGTGGCAGTTGTTCACGATCAACTCGCTCAGATGAAAGAAACAAAGGCCCAGGTTGATTTGTCTCTGAAGAAAATGCAAACCACTATGAAGGAAACCAAAGATAATGTTGCCAAGGTAGAATCGCTTGCGACTAAAGCCTCTTTGTCTGACGTAGAACGACAGGTGAAGAAGTTAACTGTGGAACAACAAGCTACGGCTGCACAATTAAAGAGTGTGGAATTCAGTCCGATTGAGATTGAGCAGTGGCAAGCCAACTTGGAACAACGTCACGAGGAGTTGGAGCTTGCTAGAGAGGAGATAACTGAATTACTTCAGGACCGACGAAAGTATGAAAACGAATTAGGATTGAAGATGCAGGCATCGGTTGAGCTCAAGATTGGAACGGTACTTGATGCAGCAAAGCGTATTGAGGAGTTTGATTGGGATTCTTTGACAAACACGTTGACGACTACATCCAACAAACCATTCGATGCTGAGAGCCAACAGAAATTGCAACAGATATTAGAAACTGAGCGCAAGGCGATTGAAAGCGAGATTGCCACTGATAAGGCAGCACGCTCGAAATTGACCAAGGACATTAGCCGGATGGAGAAGTCCATGAAAAAGTTCTACGAGAAGGCGGAATTACTGAAAGAGATGGAACAGGATGTTACCAATTTAACTAATGGAACTCAGGATACAGTTGAGGTTAAGAAGACTATGGAAAAGTTATATGCCCTTGAAAATCGAGTCAATGCAATGGAAACACAACACGTCGGTAAAATCGGCACGAGCTTGGACATTGATCCTATGGAGGAGTGGAAGAAGCAGTTGGATGCCAAGACTATGGAGTGCTTCAAATCTCACACAGACGCGATGCAGCAATCTAACAAGTCTGAGATGGAGAAGTTTCGAATTGAATTAAAGGAATCGATTCAACAGGAAAAGAATGCTATCGATGAAGCACTTGAGATGCTTTGGGGCTCCGTGTGCGAACAGGTGATGCAGGTGTCGGCCATGATGGACCGAGCAATTAAATTTATCAATGGAGCAGGAGTAGAGTCTGTTGATGAATCGAACCCAAATGAATTCAAACGATTCATTGCTCAACACCAACCTGCCTCTCCACCACAGGATACACGAATTACTCCACAAGGAGGTTACGGTTTTCAAGTAGGTGCAACAGCAGAAGTGAGAAACCATAATTCCAAGCAACAAAGTGAAGACACTCAACCTCCCACGATGAATCAGTCACCGTCTACACCTATTTCATCAAACCAGCGCGATAACATACCATCTAATCAGGGAGATGGGAATGATAAATCAACACCTCCACCGACACAAAGTCACCAAGGAGAAGATTCGAACACTCCACCACCAGATGATGACGAAGGTGCTATGTACTTTGGATTACTTAACAAACAGGGCATGCCGAGGCTGGCAATGAGCAGAGAGGAATGCACCAAGTGGACACAGGAGGGATTCAACCTCACGGCGTATTTCACATCGACAAAGGAGGCATTTCGGTGGCTGGAGAAGAAACGAAAACTGTACAAGCTGAGGAATCCGGATGTTGTTGATTTGGATTTAACCAGTTCTGGGGATGACAGCGACAGTGGGTCTGGTGGAAATGTTGGAAACCATGACACTCGGCCAAGTCGTGAGACTAAGGACTCTAATACCACGTTTAGAGGCAGAACTCCACAACCCACTCATTCGGAGGATCAAGACAACCGAAAGCAAGGGAATGAGAAACGTACCCATTTTAGAGGTATTGAAGTCAATGTGGAGCATGCATCACAGGGAAGTAACATGTCCCGTGACCCAGAGGGATTGGATTCTAATCTCAACCACGAAGTTATAGAGGAGACTGTAGACCCCACAGGCAGATGGACGAATGGGTGGTTCTACTACATGGATGATGTGGGAACCAAGATACCCCTAAATTACGATCTTGCAGAATTGGCGAGATCCAACCATCCCACTGATGTTGGGTTATACAACTCGTGGAAAGAGAGAGCTCTGGATATAGCACCAACACTAACAATTGACAGACACTGGCGACCCACCGAACAAATTGAAAACTCATCCACTCGACAGACACCCGGCCGAATCGTGATGGGACTGGGAACAAGCCGCAATCGATGGACAAACCAACAATCTAATGAGCGTCATGGGAGAAACACTCCGCCGAGGTACCCCGGACGTCGTTGGACCCCACCTAGGTCTCAAAATCTCACCTCCAGAGAGCGGAAATACAATCGGAGAGATAGCCAACAGTGGGATCACGATGACAGCTCACATTCCACGCCTCCACGAGATGTTCATCAATCTGAACCACGTACACCAGGGTCAAAGGTCAGCCATGGATGGTCAAAAGGACCCACCGCAACAGCCCTTGACTATCTAATGGGATATGACGGTGTGCAGGAGCTAACGGTGGAGGATTTGCAAGAGTTGGATTTTGAGGATCCGGAGGGTACGTTCCAAATGATAGTATCAACACATCTGTCTATCATGCGTAACTATGATGGTACAAGAGGTGAAGGCTTCGTTCGGGGACCAAAAACGGACAAGATGCTAAATGCTTCATGCTTTCCTTCGCTTGAGAGCACAGATCAGTCCACAGTTATAAACTGGTATGGGAGAATGGTGGCATTGCTACCAACATATAATATTGCATTGATGCCATTCAATGATATTGAGCTGCGTTTTAAGGCAATAGGTCTTACAATTCCAGGAATTGGTTACACCAAATACGTTGAAATGGGAACGGCATTGTCTACGTTGCTCCTAACGAAACTCCCGATGAAGGAAGACGCGTTGGATGAGGAATTGGCACATGCTTTGTCACTGGATGCGGCAAAGAGACATGTCAATGGATTTGAAATGCTTCAGACTCTGTTGGAACATTGCATACATTCGTTCAAATTAGATGAACTGGAAACAGTGTGGGCTGGATATAGTGAGTCGGAGCACCCTTTCAAATATGCCGAAGTTTTGACGCAGCAAGTGAGATTAGCTAGGAAACGGGGACAAGTCATTAATGATAAAACTATGGCAACAACCTACCTCAAGCACATAATTGATGAGGCCACAAATGACAAATATGTGTGGATGGCTACACTGTTGAAAGAAAAACTCGATGATGTGGAACCAGGGGATCCACTGCCAGAGAAGTTCCAACTCACACGAATGGCCTTCAAAATTACAAATGCAAAATCAAAGCCAACTGATACCAAGAGATTGGGATCCTCACCAAATGAACGATCCATTTACAAGGCAGAAGTAACACAGCAGCAGTTGGAAAACACTCCGACTCCTCCAGTGCAGGAGCAGCTGAACCAGCAGCCGATTAATCCTCCAACAATGGCAAATGAGCATATGCAAGGGTATACGGCTCGACGATTCTTAGTGAATGAAGTTTATCGTCAGAATCAACGAACTCGACCAATTAAGAAGCCGATGCCGAACCCATCTCGTGCCAAACAACATGGACGTCCGAGAAGGGCCTTCGACCCTAATTCATATTGTGATGCGTGCGGTCGATGGGGTCACAAGTCTACTAGATGTGATATGTTGGCAATGGCTATTTGGATAATGAATTTCATGAACGATGGTGTCAATGAGGACAAGATTAAGCAAATACAACAATACTGGATGGAGCGAAATGCCAAACAGCAGGATATTAAGAAGCCCGCGCGGCCAGACAACAGAACCCCACTCCAGGTTTTGCAAACATATATGGATAGATATGGATTTGATGCCGATTTTATTGCCGATGAGATCGACTGGAGACACTTCGCCGAGGACTATTTGGAAGATGACAGTGAGGAGCAGTTCTTGGAAGTGATTCATCAACAAGAAGATGATGAATGACGGTGTTGCATCGTTGGGACCAAACTAAATTCGCCGAAAAAGGATAAGTCTACAATTAATGAACGATTGATACCTGACGACGAAGGTTCTGACGATGGAGACCCAATGGGGAATAATTTACCGCAAGGTAGGAGTGAATTGAATGACATACATATGCAGCTGAATGGCATAGACGATACCAAGGAAGGAGAGAAACATTTGGAACAGAATGATATAGATAAGGAGGATGACGACATAGAGATTGAGGAGCTAGATTTGATTAATAAATTCGACTACTTCCCAGAGGTCAAGGAAACAGTACATCCCGAGGTGATGAGGTGTGCAGAAGAAGATATACAACAATTGAGCTCGGACGAGTGGCAGTTTCCCAACACCAGTCCAACTCGGAAGACAATCCCACCCGCAGGTAGTCTTGTTAGCAGCGTAGCGAGACCACCATCGCCCACCAATATTATGGATTTCCCATACTTTGAAGTCAATGAGGAACCATCAAGTACAAACGCCGTCCCAGTGAGTGTTGATTCGAGTTTGGCACTCCCAAGGGTCAAAGTTGGTCAAGATCAAGTCAATTTGACAATGAAGGCGGTACAATTAATAGATGGTATTAACAACTGTGAAGATGAGGAGGAGTCAGAAGTCCACATCACCCAAGTAGTCACATACAGTGTACTTGCAGACATGGGAACATATGGCAGAACATTTCAACTACACAAACTGAACAAAGGTGGAATGTCTGATACTGGGGCAAACTGTTCAATGACGGCGGATTGGAGCTCTTTGATTAATGTGGAAAAGTTGGAACAAGCCATTTATGTGGGAGTGGCAGTGTCTGATGAGGGCTCTATCAAGAGCTCTGCGGAATGTTCTCACATAGGAGATTACCCTATAACTTGTGATGATGGGACAGTGATTTACACACGATGCTTCTACAACCCACATGCTTCCGATACTATATTATCTCCACAATCTATAATTGATTCTTCTTCGGAATATCATTCTTGGGAGCAGACAGGAAGGCAATTTGGGCAACCTGGAACCTTGAAACTGATTGGATTGAACGGATCC
Source organism: Cyclotella baltica (assembly GCA_036939635.1). NCBI lineage: Eukaryota > Bacillariophyta > Thalassiosirophyceae > Thalassiosirales > Thalassiosiraceae > Cyclotella > Cyclotella baltica. The sequence goes on along the minus strand of JALLAY010001653.1, from coordinate 3,871 downwards.
AAAACAATCACCTTACATCAGCACAATGGATTATATTACTGCAATTCGGTTATGCACGACATCCTGAAAGAGGAGGATGAGTTGAATGAAGGCATACCGGAGCTGAATAGGCTGAGTGCAAAAACAAATAAACCTGCAAAGAGAGCCATCCCGCGAGTGGCAAGATATAAACCTGTGTCCAAAGCTAAGGTATTGGAGTCTGAGACGTGGAATCTGAGGATGGGGGGGTGCAGTGAGCATCAGTTAGAGGCTCTACCACACCATGCAACCGGTGTACCTAAAACATTCCAGTGGCACCCATTTCGGTTCATTGATTTCCGTGAACAAGCACGAATCAGAAAACAACCTGTTGGACGAAACCCCGCGAAGGTGGCAGTTAGAGGACAAAGATTCTACTTCGATTTTGGATTCATGAGGGCCTCTAATTCCGATTTCAGCAGACCAAATAAGGCGAAAGATAGAGTCGTAGAGTCATTTGATGGCTACACCTCATATCTTCTGGTGGTGGATGAGGTCTCCAAGTATAGTTGGATTTTCCTCACGAAGACAAAAGAACCGCCCATTGAGCTCACGAAGCTATTTATGCGGGAGTTTGGACACGAAGAGGGTGGATTGGTGAGATGTGACCAAGGAGGTGAATTGGCTAGAAGTAGTGAATGGAGATCAATGCTCCTACAAGAGTTTCAGTATAAGGTTGAGCCAACGGGAGCAGATAGTCCGTCTCAAAATGGTCAGGTAGAGAGATACAATGAGATTGTAGGCACCATTGTGAGAACACTGTTGTACGGAGCCAATTTACCAGCAAAATATTGGTCTGCAGCTGCAGTACATGCTGTGTACCTGATGAATAGAAGAGTGCACAGTTCAACTGGAATCACACCGTTTGAAGGATGGTGGGACAGCTTACCAGATCTGAGTACTCTTAAGGTGTTTGGTTCGAGAGTCTGTGTAAAAGTTGCTGGGAAGCGGAATGCGAAATTAGATAGACATGATTTTACCGGAGTCTTCATTGGATACACGGCAACTGATGACAATATTAGGTACATTGACGTGGATAGCGGCTTAGTCAAAACCTCACACCATGCGGTGTTTGATGAAGCATGGTATCTCCAACCATACAGGCCACCCATGGCACAACTCTTATATGACATGGGCATGGAGGTGGAACAACCAAATGAAAAGGTTGAGGAGAACATCACTAACCCAGATATAGCTGTATATCCACCGTTGCCAACATCAGCGTTAAAATCAACTCCTAAACATGCAAAGCAGAAATGCCTACCAATGCGGTTGAGTGCTGAACCACAAAATTTGATAATGAATCAAAAATCAGCGAAAGCTGCATCAACAGTGTCACCGTACTACAACACTGCATTGGAGCCATACGATTGGTGCTGCAACAGACTAGATGTTATTGCAGACATGCAACTGGATAGGATGGATGAATTTGCACAGGTGTACCTTTCTCCGACGGCATACTTTGATTCTTTTGAAGAAGACATTGACTTGAGACGATGGACTTCTACAGACCATCGCACAGCAGGGCTTTCGTTGATTCAAGAGGATGGTCGACTGATACTTGCTGGAATTCAAAAGTCAACACCGGCAGCTAGAATCCCGAAATGGAGAACCAGATGTAGAGGCGCGTGGCTGGAAGAGGTAAATGGAATGCCAGTCACTACCATCGACCAAGTAGCTGAAGCATTGGAAACTGTCAAAAAGAGAGGTGATAGATATTGCAAGCTCACGTTAGCACATCCGGAGGTGAAACATGGATTAACGTCAAAAGGAATACCACAAATTAATATTGATCAGTTCAACCCTCGGTTCATCCTAAATCTTGATCATATTGGAAAGCAAATGCCTGTTTACCAGCAGAGTGGAGGAGTCTACCATTGGTCTTTCAACAAATTGACTAGGGGTAAATTGCTCAAACAACAGGATTGGTCGGACTGGCAGAATTCTGAGTGGCTGCAATTGGATCAATACTACTCCCAGATGATGTTCGGTAAACCTACGCGAGTAAAGGATAGATCTAATGTCTTTTTCCTAGTTTGGACATATAACATCAAAGATGTGGATGGAAGGAAGAAGGCGAGATGTGCTTGTGATGGATCTCCAAGAGGTGGAAAGGCGAGAGTGTTAGACTACACACATGCCAATTGCGTCGATCATGTAGCTTCTCGAATCTTCTATGCTATTTCTGCAGCAGAGAATTTACAAGCGTGGGGAGCGGATGTTAGTAATGCGTTCAGTGAAGCACCTCCGCCCAAGCAAGGCTTCTACATCCAACCGGACAGAGCATTCCATGAATGGTGGATCGCTCGAGGAAGAGAACCTATTAAGAATGGGGAAGTAATACCTGTGATGAGGGCTATGCAAGGTCATCCAGAGTCTCCACGACTGTGGGAGAAACATTGTGACAAGATAATTAAATCTATGGGATTCAAACAAACAGTTCATGAGCCATGTCTATACATTGGTGACATAGATGGAGAGAAGTGTTTGTTTAAAAGACAAGTAGATGACTTCGCGGTTGCAACCAAGAACCCTCAAACGGCACACAAGATATTTGATATGTTTGATGACAAATTAACAATGCCAATGAAACGACTCGGTCTGATACAATTGTTCAATGGAGTGGATGTATTGCAGTCGAGATACTATATCAAACTCTCATGCCAAACTTATATCGAAAAGATGTGTAGCAAACATCTTGAGACATGGATGAGAGACCATAAAGATATGGCTACACGACCAATGCCAATGCCTACTGGTGAGACATTTCAGAAAAACTTCTTATCGATTGTAGGAACGAATGATGAGAAGGAGTTGGAGAAATTAAAGAAGGAGTTTGGCTTTGGATATAGAAATGGGATTGGGGAGTTGATATATGCGATGGTTACGTGTCGTCCAGATTTATCACCGGCAGTTGTTAGGTGTGCACAACACAGTGCTAAACCATCAAGGTACCATTATCAAGCTGTGAGACATGCGATAAAGTACTTGTATGTCACTCGGAATGATGGAATTTATTTTTGGAGAGCTACACCATTATGGGAGTTACCGGAGCATGATATGCCCCCAAACAATACTGCATTACATGGTGTAGTGCCAAATGAGGCCAAACGACCTAAGCATTCACCATTACAGACACACTCGTATGTGGATTCGGACTGGGCCACGTGTCCTATTACACGAAGATCGATGACAGGGATTGGAATCAAACTGGCTGGAGGCCCAATTGCATACAAAACGAAATTGCAACCAACTGTGGCAATGTCGTCTACTGAAGCTGAATTCATGGCAGCTTGTGATGCAGGTAAAATGATTTTATTTGTTCGATCTATATTATGGGATTTGGAAATACCACAGCAAGCCGCATCAGTTATATATGAGGATAATGATGCATGCACCGCTATGGCTAATGCACAGAAGCCAACCACCAGAACGCGTCATATGGATATCAGATACTTCGCTCTCAGTGACTGGGTAGAGATTGATTTGATGATTCTTGAGAGGATTCACACTTCTGTCAATGAGGCGGACCATCTCACAAAGATCTTGGACCGGACTTTGTTTTACCGGCATATAGATCATCTGATGGGCCATGTTCCCCCACCATACTCCCCGTGTTATGAGAAATTTGTGGGAGTTACACCACCGGCAGTCACGGAAGATATGGAGATCCAAGATCTGGATCATAAGCCGTTGACAGCAAGGGCAGCTAGATGCCAGGTGGAGGAAGGGACATGGGTGTGGCTCAAGATAGTGGCACAGAATGGTGCACTGGTGCAATCCAACCAAGCTTTTCCACCTGATTGGATTGTGGGGGGGTGTTAGTAGTAGATAAAGTAACCATACTTTATCA
>JALLAY010001650.1:0-11118 GCA_036939635.1 Cyclotella baltica | reverse complement strand
CAGTTCCTCCAAAGCTCTTAATTTTTAAAAGCATATATTGTTTAAACTACGGTAACACTTCTTCCATTATTTCAAGTACATCAACAAGATGTAAGAATAATTCATTGATTGTGTGAGAAACTAAGGAATTCACAGCAGAGCAAGTGAAGTATGCAAGAGAGACGGCGGCTAAAGCACATAGTAAGCTCTACAAACATGATCTCGAATATTACTTTTTCAGCTCTCTACCTAGTTGATGATGACTCCATGTTGGAAAGACAGTTTGGAGGTAACCTGAAAAGATGATGGCCAGAATTAGATACCATTTGTTCAAGAACGTAAAAAACGTGACCCTGACAACTGATGTGATGTTTGTAGATGGGCTTCACAGTTTTTCTGGAGGCATCAAACTGTTTACAATTTAATTTTTGCCAATCTGAACAGCTTATCAACTCTGCAGCACTTTGACCAAAGTTATTAAGTTATATCATCATTGAGGTTGCATGGTATGGGCTGCACTGATGGATATGGGATTTGAGCTACCAGTTGACAAAGTTCAGGAGGTTCTCATTAATACCAAAGTCCCAATGGAGCATGTGGGCAACATTGCACAAGGCATTTGCATTCTAGAAGAGCTGGTGAGATGTGTCACTAGTGAGTTGTTGCATGAGCATTGCATATGTGACCAATAAATTATACATTCCTCCAGTATTTTGTGGTGATGTAGATTGTCCGAAGGTTCCACGTGAGATGGTCCTTGGTCTAAAATTGGACTATAAAAAGCATTGCAAGGCTCACTAGGGTTCTTAAGTTAAGGTCAGCTAAAAAGGTACTATTACTAATACCTTGGAAGACCGCACTGCTCCTTCTATTCTACTCACTTCTGTAGATAACATCTAAGGACCTGTGAATTGTTACAACCTTCTGACAAAACAGGTGGTAAACAAGAAACAATTCATTCCGTTTCAATGCTGGAGCATGAAGGCAAGACAATAAATCATCTGAGATTTCTCAACCGCGGCAAAGAAGAGTTTAGTTAGGATACTGGTTTTGACGGAACGACAGGGCTTCTTCAGCCTGCTCCAAAAAGACTGATACTCTCAGTGCCAAAATTTCCAATGTGTACTCTGTGATATTGACTTTGACTCGGATTACGTTATCATCCCACCACCACCACACCCGCTGAATCTGACCTTACAAGAAACAACTATTTTCAACTCCTCAAGCCACGTGATTGCAGGAGTAGATGACCACCACTACAACTGTAATCCAGTCGTTGTGTCTGATGACGAAGGTGATGATGTCGCAGATAAAGACGATGGCAAGGAAAGTGTAGTCTTCCTTGGTGACAATATTAATGCAGATGGGCCTTCCACAATGATGAAGAAGACAAAGTCGACGGCACTTCTGAGTCCATGCAAGACAATGATGGGATCAGTGATGATGAGACAGACAACAAGGAGGACAAAGTTCTGGCAGAAGATATAACTGACCTGATTTGGCCAAAAAGGATCAGAAGGCTAGTCCAGTCCATGATCGGCTTTGGCAAAAGGGCTTGTCATGTTAATGACTGGGTGATGCACATCAAACATCAACCTGGGTGTTATAGTATTGACTAAGGTGGCTCTTAAGATCTGGAGTGATGACATTTCATATCACCTCCAAATAAAGTGAAGGTGATCCTTGCATCACACCCAATTGCCGAAATAAAAGGCGGCGCTGTTCAGTTTCCCTATGGCACCATCAAAGACCTCTCCGTCTGAATTGCTCATTACTGACGCAATGGTGATGTACATTGTTGGTGTGACCATTGACCAGCAATACACCGTCAACAAGGGAATAAACTGTTTGGTGACAAAGCTAAGGAGTTCATAAGAAAGAGCAACTGCCAACTGCCCACAGCTGTGCCTTATGATATGGTAATCGAACCTAGTTGTGTACTAGTTTTGTTGACTGTGGCTGAGTGGTAGTACTATAACCGATAAACATTATCAACTGATGTTATTACATATGGTAAACGAAAACATAGAACATGACCAAGTTGCATTTGACACTTTTTCAACTGTGTGATTCAAGAGAATTTTCAGCTCATAAACTGCTCAAATACTGCTCATAACCATCATCACCCACATAGCCCATGGTCCCCCAGTCTGTGAAGTAAATCCCCATGCAATCAGTGGTTGGGACAGAATGATCATCTGAGCCACACTCAGGGCATCTTTCAGTTTGAATCCTACTACTCCTTTCTTCCATTTCATCAATCATTGCCTCGAGCTCATAATACACGTCCAGGGTATAGGCTGCATCATTGCCCGCATTATGTAAGCACCGGGTTGAAAGTCCAAGATATCTTCCCAAACGTTCCAAGCCTATCGGTGCATTCAACTCTCGTGCCAGATCCTGTGTGTCAATCACATGCGACAAATTGAATGTGTCGACGCCAATGGAATCTAACCAATCCATGTCATTCCTGGCAGAATGGAATACCACTTTACTGGCCTGATCGAGAGTGGTGTTGACAATGTGCGCTGCCTCATCCAGAGAGACGATCTCAGACTGCCCGAATAGAAAATTGTCACGATTGTCTGCAACATGGTGTCCATTGCGAAGATGAGAATGTTCCTCAATCACTAGATGTCGATATTCATACGAACCACTCCTATGTAACGAACGTTCAATTTCTACGGCGATGCCAATCTCAAGCACACACCAGCGATCAAATTCATATGCCTCAACATTGTCCGCGCCATGGTGGGATCAGAGATATGACTGGACGAGTCCTTTTACCATATTGTTCTGAAATTTTCAGACTCAGGAGTTTTTTGTATGGACCGGATGTATATCTTGTGAGTGGCATGGAGGAGCTGAACTTATCCTCTCTCTAGAGGCGCTGCACAGAGGACTCTTCGGCCGTGGCTGCTGTAAGTGAAGAAGATGCATAGCTATATGATTATACATTAATCAGGATCGATAAATGCTCAAGTTGTCAAAGTACGAAGATTAAAGCCCGAACTCTCATAAGCATTGATCAAACAATCTAGTGATTCTTTATCACTCCTTTCCGAGGCTGCCTTAATTGCATGTTCCATAGCGACTTTATGCCGACATCTCTCTCCAGTCTTAATCAAAGTCTTCACAAATTCTATGCATTGCCTATCTCCATTCAGTGAAATTAAACTGCGAACTACCTCTGCAGTAAAGGTGGGTCTCGCAATCAAACCAGAGACATGAGCTTCGGCACATGCCTCAAAGATGATATTGATGGCAGCCCGACGTTGACTTTCTGTCAAGTTGGAAGTGTTCTTGTGACCATCTGATGACTCATATAGTTCGCCTTGTTTGACTATGCAGAATAGAGGTGCATTTTTTGTCAACAAACCCTGTGAACAAAAAGAAAGGTCAGCGACTCGTAGAAAGAGGACATCATCACATGCCCAATGGTTAAATTCTCACATTTTGTTTGCATCTACGCATTTCCTTAATTGCAAAAAGAAGCTCTTCTTTCTGGCTGGTTGATGGGGTGTTCCACTTCATAAGCAACTGAAAAAAGAACAATTCAATGTAACGACAACCATAAGAGACTATCAAACACAAAATTCTTAACTCACTCGAGCATAATGAAACCCAGTATACCTCTTAATATACCAATATTGAGAAATGAGCCAGTCTTCGGTATTCATTCCGACGGTGTAGCTAATATCTCTCGCGATCTTTCTAAGCACTAAAATCTTGCCCTTTTCCATCTGGGCTTCGCAAACAGCTTGCATTGCGATGAGACCAAGTTCTTCACTGACACAACCTCTTTCGCGTGCCTTGTTGTAAAGTTCACCAATCTCCGGCCAAGCACCATCTCTGGCATAACGCCTTCCTACTGCCAGAAATGTGGAGGGCATCAAGAACTCACTGTTTGCATCTTGGAAAAGTGACATGAATTTGTCAACGTTACTGTCTAGAAGAACTTCTAGAGCATTGTTGAAACTCTGAATCGTATCAAAACTGGGAGTTCCATCGCCTTTTTGAACTTGATCCATAATTGCTACTACTCTATCCGCATCCCTCATCATTGCATAAGCTCTTATAACAGCCGACAGTACAGCATCAGAAAGTCTCAAGCTCTCATAATCAAATATTGATTCATTGCTTTCGAACATTGCAGAAGCTGACGAATCTGACCGATCATCATGGAAAAATGTTGTCATTGTGTCTTGAATTGATCCTTTCTTGTTGGATTCAATTGTACTCTGCTCTTTCGCAAAAATTTTGCTCGCATAGGTAAAGAGATGCAGGGCACTGGCTGGGTGGTTGGCATCTAAGTACAAGTTCATGGCGCTTGCCACACCTCTTGATATGAGCTGTTTGTCTTGCTCTGATAGAGGCATTGCACCTCGTTGTACTGTGTCCAATGCAATCAAAACTTTGTGTGATGTCACGAGTGCATTCAACATGGACTCTGCAATGGGTGAAAAATAACTCTCTAAACCTTTTGTAGACGAGTTGTTACCATCGCGATCAGTATCATCAGAGACTGCATACAAAAGCCGTTTCAAACCAGTTTTCCCCAGTGATTGAAAGTAGGCATCACGGATTGGTTTGTTGTTGATGAATCTCAGCGATGTAATGAAATTGGCTGCTGATTCATCATTTGGCTGCAGAAATTCGTGATTCAATCCTTCGTCAACCAATGAATGTACAATGGAGCATAGCAGCAACGAAAGAGAAAAGAACCCTTCTTTGTTACACACACGCATAGTAGAGGCCAGTAGCTTCGCAGTTAGATCTTCCATGTCACTTTCAGTTAATGCATTCGATTCATCAACATCATCCACACCACTGAGACTAAGCATTTCATTAACAATTCTCCATTTGTTCTCCGCACTGCGATAATGTGACTCGCAATAAGCATCTAACAACTGAACTGAACTCTGGCAATCTCCGTCGTGTTCAATACTGTGCATCAGCCCCACCATCGCGTTCATGCTGATTGGAGTATCATTATCCATCATGTCACAAAACTTCTGTATAGCAGCAGCACTATATCCCCCGGCCGCCGGTCCGCCCATTGCACGTAGAAGCAAATCGTCAAAGAGTGGTTTAGCCGCTGACAATTTACCTCCCGCCCATTGCCACTCGCTCGCGGTGCTCTGACTGGTATTTTCAGAGTTGAAGAAATAATTGTACAACTCAATAGCTTCAGCACTGTGGTGACTTTCTATACATGCAATCATAGCCGATGCAGCAATGGATGGTCCAAATTTAGATATCTTGTTGGGATCCGTAGCAAAGTCAAGACAATCGCTCCAAAGACCAGCTCGGCCAAGTGCCGATCCAGCAGCCAGTACGTAGTTCTCATGTCCAGACGGTGCAATCATGATCATTTTTTCTGCAGTATCAAATACCTTGGAGCTGGGAGTTTGCACTGTTGTATCTCCATTGTAATCACCACCAAGTTGGCTCTGAGAAGCTTCCATCTTCCTTCGTGCATCAACGGCTACAGCATACAACCCAACTTCCAGCGGTTGATCCCATCCCATTTTTGAACTGATTGGTACAAAACCACCCGTACTACTATCATCGAACTGATCATCATCACTACCATAAATCTGTCCCAAAAACAAATTCGCCGCCTCCTCAAATCGAGACTCATGAACCGCCGCTCGAATCGCATACGAATAATGGTTGGGATGTATATCCAAATTCAATCTGTGTAGTACATTCAATGCTTCTAAACATGCCTCATAGGGAGACACATTGTGTCCATCTTCAACACTATTGTCTGCCTCATGTTCTTCCAATGGTAGAGAGTTTTGCACCAAAAGAGGAGGAGATTCACTCAAAATCAACATGATTCTCGCAACAAACTCGGACATGGCATACCCATCTCTCGCCCCCAAGGCACGAATAACACCCCGTCCGATAGAATTGTGCACACATGATACAATTTGTGATACATCCCTACACAGTTCACGACGTTGTTTCATCTCTTCATCAGTATGTGTGGCACCTAAAGATCGTAGTCGTTGATTAAATTGCAATTCGTGAAGCCATTCTCGTGGGGGTGGTGGTAGCGATGTGTGGTGAGAGTATAGTTCAGATATTGATTTGATGCATTTTGAGAGGGAGGGGGTTGAGAATTTGGAGTGCCACCATTTGTCTTTGAGAGGCCTTTGTTCAGAAGTTGGTACGGTTTGATCCGTTGATTGTTTTAACTCTTCTTGTGTAGAAGACGATTGTCCATCCAACGTAGATGCATGTGATGATTGTTGATCAATGACTTTAACTGTTTTGTCTGAGGCAATAGGTGCAATATCCAATTCTGCAGAAAGTTGTTCGGTTGGCTGTTTAGACTCTTTCTCTTTAAAGGTCTGATGTTGGTCTGAAGTAGGTATTGGTGAATGTTGAGAATCTTGTTCTACTTGAGCTGCTCTGTTAAGTGAGGAAAGAGATGCGAAATCCAAATCTGCAGAAAGTTGTACTCTTTCATTAAGCCGATGAGCTTTTTGCACCTCCTCTGTTTTGTATGTAGATCTGTCAGTAGAGGCTACAGCACCAAATTCTTGGTTCATTTCTTCTTTGCCACCACTCAACACATTGCCTTCTACATCCAATTCAGCACCACTCACTGTGAAAGACCAATCCCCAATGTTCAAAACACACCTCTTCTCTTCTTCAAAACAAGCTCTCATACTTTCATCATTATAAAACGAATGCAATCTCTCCCAAGCCTCCTTGCAATCATTAACACTCTCAAACTCTACAGTAATTACTCCATCCTTGAAATTGGCATTCCAATAAACAATGTTTGGTGAAAACAGATCTTTTAAACGTGATTGGTGGGTGCTTATTCCCTCTGTGGGACCATGAATTTTCATTATTTTGGGTAAGGCTGATTGGAGGCTTTCTTGGTGCTGGAATGGTGTTGGTCTTCCTATGAAGATGTCTCCCATTGAATCATCGGTATCTACATTACCAGACTCATGGATGCTAATATCAGCACCGCCATCAGGGGCACGAATAATCTCCAACCCCATTTTTCTAGCCACCTCCAAAACAACCGCCGCATCTTGACTCAAACATTTTATAGTATTAAACCTCATGATCAACGAAAGAGGCAGATATTTGTCATCTCTCAAATAAGATCGAGAATAATCGTCATGACGTAGGTTGATATCGGAGAAGAAGAAGGAGAGGCGTGATTTTAGTTGGGTGTGAATTTGGTGTGGTTTTAATGTTCGTTGTTTGTGTTTCGTTGTGGGTCTTTTTGTGGAGAGATGACGGTTTAACAAAAATGGATTTGAGTTGTCTGCTGCCATTGCTTCGGAGCGCAATGAGGTGTTACTTCTTACTTGATTCAGATGAATTGATTTAGTTGGATGGTGTTGCAAATCACAGCTCGTCTGCAAGAGTTTCAAGTTTTGCAAATGACAATTGAGTGTCGAAAAGACGGGGTTGTAACTGGCGCGGGGGCGTTTGAAGCCGGCTCGAGCGCAGCAGGCTGCTAGGAGGCTCATTGTAATCAATGGGATGGATTGGTTGCGCGTTGTTTGGCTCCTGTGTTGTACTTATATTTAGCAGCCTCTGGGCCAAAATGGCCATGGATTTGAGGTTTTTAGAGGTCGCTCCCGATTGAATGATTGATCTTCGCAATACGTACCTTTATGAAATATCTTTATTAAAAAAATATTACGTATTAAAATATCTAAAATAAAACATATTTTAAAGGTAAATCTGACGCACAAAGAGAACATTTTCGAGTTAGGCCCGCCCTGACCCTGACTCAGTGTTGTCAGTTCCATACCATAGTCAGTAAGTAGTTGTCATCCATTTTAACTAGAGTGCAGTACCTAAAAGGGTCTGTGGCTGTGCCATACCGCAGGACAATATCTCATTTCCTCCCCATTGCATTGAAGTGATAGCCAGTGTGACACTCCCTTTATCATCTCTTTCCTAGCTGATCCACTGAGCCATCGGCATAAACAATCTTGACTGGGAACTGGGACTTCATTGACCAACCGAACTATGTTAAGAAGGGCAACAAACCAGAAAATAACTTGCATGAGTTGTGTGGGCTCATGAGCATTAGCATCTCAACTATCTTCCATTGTTGGTTTTCCCTCTCGGATTTGCGGCTTTTGAAATTCACAATCTGAAAACTCTTCTCTGTTACACCTTCCAAGAAGTCAAAAATGTTCTAGAAGCATAACTTGACTCCATTCTTGCAGGATGCATTGCAAGTGGGGCTGCAAAACAGTATAAGACAATAAGGTATTGGGATATTGTCTACTGCTGTTTTGATATGTAAATATATTTGATACCATCTGAATAAATGTTGTGGGGTGGTCTAGTTTACAATGTAAGAATGAGAAAGAAACAAAAGTACGACAAAGAGAACAACATTTTTTGTCAGTGTGTATTGTACCAACAAACAGCAAATTGCATTTGGTTTTGAAGCTGCCAGCAAATAATACACATATCCAGACTATCTCCTAAACATTTTGGGTTTAATTGGTGGGGGCAGTGATGTCGTCATTGCGCCTGTTAGTTCTTGATTCTGGCTGAAGGTTTAAATAGACATTGGAGTTGACGAACTAGCACATTTGCAATACTTTTTCTAAAATTGAAACTCAGAATGATCAAAGGAGATGGAGTAGAATGCTTTTGTCACAAGAAGATAGAGGAACAACTTCAAATACCCAACCTGCAACCTGCACTGATGATAGCCTTAATCATTTGTCTAAAAATGACTATCGGGTGAATTGCTGATCCATCAACTGCATAACAGTGTTTGCCTTTATGATGATGCAGATAATACGCTGGCTCATTCCTGGTTCAGTATTGAAAACAATGTTCACCTCTATTAAGTTACAACGTTTAGCATTATCTAGCTATATTTAATTTGACAGTAACAACATTTCCGCTCAGAGATAGTGTTATTGAAACAACCATTGTAAAATGATGGGCAAGAATAAAGAATGTGGAAAATATGAAACAGTGTTTTTAAATTTAAATACAACGTTTTCAAACAGTGCAAATGAAACTGCCAATGTTATCCAAGAATGAAACATATAACCACTGAATGATACCGCTCGAATGAAACTCACAATGAAACACCTGAACAAACCTTATGCTATCATCAAATAAAACAGCTCATTTGCATTTTCCTAAGTGTTCAGATCCAAACATTTTGTAATTGGGATCTTTTGTAATGTTCAGATGAAGCTATATCACAAAGTGTCAGTTTTCTGGGAGTGCTGTGTCATGCCCACATACTCCGACTCCGACTCCTCTCTTGTGGAGGATAGCTACTGTTATAGAGCTACTTAGTCTAGTTGGGTAATAGGATAGTATATTATTAGGTTATGGGTCTATTACTGGCTGGAGTGCAGGAGATGTGTGGCTGACGCAGATGAGGACGTGGAGATAGCTCCATGTCATGTTGCAGAGGCAGGCAGGCGGATACTTCGAGGATCCCATTGATACAGATATATGGGATCCCACGGAGGATTTCGTAAGGATTAAAAGTAGAAGCGCAAGCCATCAGAGCTTGCGCATAATTCATAACTTCATTCTTTTGCGACCATCGTTCGTGCCATCAATTAAATAGCTATTCTCATCGATAGACGACCGCAGGTCAATGTAATTACAGCCCCGAATAGCGGCTCCGATACCGATCCCCCAATAAGTATTAATTTGTTTGATCGCTGTCGATCGAGAGATTTGTCCCGAGCAAAGAGCTGACTTCAATGCTTGACTCCATTCTGTCAACTGGGAACTGTCCCAGTCTGGACGAGATCAAGAAATTAAGACAGCAAGGTCTCGGCAATCTTACTTCATTCGATGGATGAAGTCCTATGGTCTCCGAGACCCTTGTGGTAGTTATAACGTAAAATATGACGCTAGACCTACACTAAGAGTATTATGTGGGGTGAAAATATACGTAATAAAGATAGTGTGCGAGCCGCTACAGTCAAGGGCTATGCAAATGCTATTAATAACCTCCACATGCGACGTAGGTTGCCCGAACCAATCGATTTCAAGGACAAGAATGACGAAGTGGCCAAGCTCATCAAGAACCTCGAACGAGAAGAAGATATCGCGAAGAGACGCAAGCCCATCACAATGGATATGGCCATTCATATCATCAAAGAAGGTCGACAAGCAGATTTTCTTTCAAGAGAAGCTCTATTAGCAGATCTCATAACAATCGCCTCCGAGCTGGGCCCTCGTGCAGCAGAGATTGTGCAGACACGTAAATCCCAGCCAGATATACACAAATACTCCTCCGGCAATGAAGTAGTCAAGAGCATCTGCCGTAGCTGGTTTACCTGCCGCAGTGCTAAAAACCATCAGGTTAGTGACCCCATTAAATATAGAAGACGGGTAAAGACCATTGAAATTACTTGAAAGATCCAGAAGAATCGTAGAAACGGGGAACAAATGACATATACCCGTCGTAAGCAAACTGCAAAAGTGAATGTCATCGATGCACTCATCAATTTGTTTGAAAGAGCAGAGTTACTCGAACAGGCCGATGGCCTACCACTTTGTGTATACCAAGGCAAACGTAACAAATTTCGTTACCTCACCAGAGAGGAGCTTACGCAAGTATTGCGAATGGCAGCTCAAGCTATCGACCCAACAATCACAAAAGAGGAATTGTCCCTCTTCTCCTGCCATTCTTTACGAGTCTGGGCTGCTGTACTACTCAATGAAGCCGGAAAAGATGGAGACTACATTCGAATTCGGTTACGTTGGGTTAGTGAAGCATATAGAGTTTACTTACGAGATACTGAATCAGCTGCTGAAATGCACAACGAAGCTCTCCAGAGACTTCATAAAGATATTCTTCTGATGCTGGACACGAGCACTTTACCTGAAGAAGTTAGCTATAACGCATCAGAGGTAGAGAATATGGGAGAGTATATTGATTTTGAATAAATCTAATTGTTTATAATTGCATCCTAAACAAATACATAACAAATACAGACTACACCTAGACATTTTAATTTTACAATAGAATATGTATAGCAACCAATACATTATATTTAAAATACACACATCAAACTAATAATCACGAGACGGCACGGTATCAGCATCATCCTTTTTCTCCTCAAAGTCTCCACTCCCGTCATATGAACTCTC
>JALLAY010001638.1:0-11691 GCA_036939635.1 Cyclotella baltica | reverse complement strand
ATATACATGCTCATTGGTAGCAACAATGTTAAGAAGAGCACCCTATGTACAAGTTATTTTCTCATGTGCAACCGAAGAATTTTGCCATAGCATTTTGGAAGATGTTTTGAAGCTGATTAAAGCTGTTGTTCTTCTGGTACATCCAAGAAAGTTGACATTGAAGAGGTCCAACAGGAAGATTTTGGAGACTGAGAATGTTGTTGCAAACACAAACAACAATCTTCATGTTGTCATTGCCCACTCAAGCCAAGCCGGACATGCTGTGAATAATCAGTTTGGTGTTACAAAGGAGCAGCTAGAAGGCGGCCCACAAAACATAAAGTTGCTCTTCAAGTGCGGGAAGGAACTTTGCCTGATGGCGATGTCACCTGGATTAATTCATTAAAGAAGAAGAATCTGACATGCAAAGGGGTTTGTCACAGGCAGTCTGTGGCATCTCGTTTATATGGATATGTAGGTATTGTTTTGTATTATCTGTGATTAAGTTGTGCTCTTGGTTGTACTTGTGAATAGATTTCTTGTTGAAGTAAATGTCCAATCAACTATGCAGTTTGTTAGTACAAAGAAACTTAACCATTTCGATATCTGTTACTGATTATTTTCTAAGTTGTCTTTATTTTGATTTGGCTAGAAAGATGTGGTTAGATTTTTTCCTTCTATTTCCCTAAAACATTCAAAACATGATATTGGGCCAATAATCTGAGATTATGGTAGTCAAGCATTCTTAAACAATATGAGGTGATATATACACCTGAGTTAAAAAGTTTACATTCTAGATTAGATTATGCTAATTTCCTCAAGCTCCTATGAATTAAATTTTCTCACACACAACCACCCAAACCTGATGTTGCACAGCATTCTTCGTACTTTGTACCCCAATCATAATTTGTCTTGCAACATTCTTTAAGTGTTTGGTAGGTAGTGTCCCATGAATTGAACGAGTCCTTGTGTGGAGCCTGTACCACCCTGTTGAACCCAACGTGTGATGACATTCCCACTCGCAGCACAAATTGCTTGGGGAGACAATAAACAGTCGCTAGCAGATGGATTATAAAACATAGGAGTGTAAAACACTGATCCATCCACCATGGGCAGTGGAAAATCACCACGGTGAGTGCACAAAGACGTGGACTGACCCTCGATAGCGGCCATATTGATTGAAAACGGTTCAATAGGTTGTACATTCACCAAACAATCCAGNTCCTTGTGTTTCTTATCACAAAGAGAATCTGGTTGCCCAGTGGCATAAAACAATTCATTCGATGGCGAAGGCACAAAGGATGGATCGGTAGTACCAGATGTTCCATCACAACCACCTCCATCAGCACAGCATGCATCTAATTTCCAATTGAAATGAGCAGTGCAGCAGTCAAGGAGCGTGTCATACTGGTCTTCCCATGATGCAAAGGCGGTTTTGGTGCCGCAGTGATCATTGTCCTTGTAGTACTTCATGTCACCCAAATTACTTGAAATAGTTTCAGGGAGCAATAGATTGGAAGTTGAGAAAGTTCCCGGAATAGATGAAGCTTGTTTTAACTCTGGCACGGGAGGGAGACGTGTAGTGGCTCTTGACTGAAGTGCGCTTGTCATTGAACCATCGTTAACATAGGTAGTCATTTCGTTGACGAGGCCATCATGTTTAGTCATGAGACAGTCTTCTTGTGAGCAATCTAACGACCGTGTTGAAATAACTCCGCAAATAGTGGTTGAGGAAGGAGGGTTCGACAAGTCAGGTGCAGTTCCAGTATTGTCATTGATAAAGTCTTGGTCCGCAAGCGAACCACCGCAAGTGGTTGATCCAGCTCCTCCGGCGACTTTCCCTAGGCTCACATCACCTATACGCGTTACATTTGCATCCGAATCGCTGCCAAGACGAAGATTAATCACATCTTCAATGACATTTGCATAGATATCTGCAGTCTGACAATCCATTGGAGGGACGAGAGACGCTAAATCAAGGCAAAAGTCAAACTTGAACTCAACAGGGGATCGTTCCATGCAACCCTTGAAATCATAGGAAAACAGATTGGCACAACATTCATCTTTTGTGTCGAAGAGGGTGGAGCCGGTCCATTCTGCTTCGCCTTCCCAGAAGTCAAAGTCAATCTTGATATCACACATCTCGCCATTGCGGTAGAACTTGTACTGTTCATTGGCCATACATTGGGTCATACGCCACCAGAAGTGGTTTTTGCAGCATTCTATGTACATCAGAGTTGAAGAGAGGCAAATGTTGGTTCGCATGCAGTGGTTGGACTCCATCGCAAAACAGGGGTTTTGTTCAATTGACTTACCTTCTTTGTTTCTGTAGAGATAGATGCGGCCTTCGTTTTGACTCATCCAATCTGGATCGAAACCTGTTGTGAACGAGAGATGGCATTATATGAGTTAAGGTCATCACTTCATTGTCATGCATTGTGTTGTTCAAACGTACCATCATTGGTGCACACCTGTATCTCATAAGTCCATTCGGGGTAATATGGTGCATCAGCAATGATTCCTGCATCAATATCAACATTCACTTCGCCAGAAGTCAAAGTAACTAATGCCTTGCCGGTGTTGGTGTTGACGTCGGAATCAATTGTTCTGTCGCTACCTTTCGATTGAGGGCTGAAGATATCCTCCTCCTCCTGCAAGTATCATCGAAACTGAAGATGAGACATAAAAAGGTCAAATGAGGTGGCTCTTAAATCAATGCAGATGACTTACCAAAATAAATTCAAGCTCGTAAGTTCCAGGGATCAAGTCCTCAAACATGTAAACACCAGTTTCGTCTGTTGTGAAGCTAGACAAGGGCTCCTTTTTGCTGCTGTCATACAAGTTGATAGTGATGGGGAAGGGGAACCCTTGCTCGTCTTCATCTTGGATTCCATTGTAGTTGAGATCCAACCACACAAAGTCTCCCACAGAGGCCAACATGTAAAGACCGCAGTCAAAGTGTCCTTGGTTGACTTCACCAGATCGAAGCGTTACAGGTCTATTTTTCTTTGTGGTTGGATCAAAATCACTGTCATTCGATGGAGATCCTTTACCCATTGGGCTGAGGAAGTGATCAGTTGGTGGTTGGATCTGGGCATAGTAAGTATCTGGAACAAGGTCGTCAAAGACATAGTTTCCAGAGGAATCTGTATTAACTGTAGCAATCAATTCATCATCGTCATTGTAAAGATTGACAGTTGCACCAACAATTCCATCCTCTTGGGCATCTTGAATGCCATTAGCATCGAGGTCGTGCCATACGAAGCCATTAATCTTTGATGGCTTATAAACACCGGCATCGAGTGAAAGGTTGATTTCACCAGGTTGCAATTCAACATCATCCGTCACTCCAGTTTCTGTATTAGCATCACTTGTAACATCTTCAAAAAGGTAACTGCCATCAATAGGATGACCAATGATGTCATGCTCGATGTCGCCCAAAAGATCAGCCGATTTAGTAAACTTGTATCCAGAAGGAAGAGTAAAATGGACATTGTAAACTCCGGGCACAAGATCTTGAAACCTATAGTTGCCATTTGGATCGGTACGAGTAGTCGAAACAATGGCACCTCCTTGGTTACGCAAGATCACTTGAACATTTGCAATTCCAGGTTCGCCAGCATCCTGGATTCCGTTGGCATTCAAATCTTCCCAGACACGGTTTCCAAGCTCAGATGAAGTAGTGGGTTTGGATGTTGGGCTGACTGATGGGCTGGATGTGGGGCTTGTTGTCGGTGACTCTGTGGGGCTCTTGGTAGGAGAAGTCGAGGGAGAAAGACTGGGGGCAATACTTGGAGAAGCTGATGGGCTGTTAGAAGGGGATGCAGATGGGCTGACACTAGGAGATACTGTCGGGCTGCTGGAAGGAGAAAGAGACGGACTATTACTTGGAGAATTTGTGGGACTAATGGATGGGGAAGCTGAAGGTGAAATACTTGGACTGGAAGAAGGGGAATGACTTGGGCTGTCAGTGGGACTTTCTGTAGGTGAAAAAGATGGGCTCAAAGTTGGAGAAAAAGATGGGCTAGCACTTGGAGAACTCGTTGGGCTAGCAGAAGGAGATGCCGATGGACTGCCACTGGGAGAGCTCGTTGGACTACCGGAAGGAGAAACCGATGGACTAGAACTGGGAGAACTTGTGGGGCTGTTGGTGGGAGCAACTGTAGGCCTGGCTGTAGGTCGATTGGTCGGTTTGTTTGTGGGTTTATTTGTCGGGGCCTCGGTTGGGCTAGCAGAAGGAGATGCTGATGGACTGCCACTGGGAGAGCTGGTTGGGCTGTTGGAAGGAGATATAGATGGACTTGTACTTGGAGAGCTTGTGGGAGCTGCTGTGGGTCTGGCAGTTGGACGATTTGTCGGTCTGGCTGTAGGTCGATTGGTCGGTCTAGTTGTGGGATGGGCAGTTGGCTTGGCTGTGGGATGAGCAGTTGGCTTGGCCGTAGGCTTTGATGATGGGGAACTGGTGGGTGCTGAAGTCGGGGATATGATTTCAATATCAAGGTCGATGAATTCACAAGCACTGTGATAAAACAAGCCAGTCGTTGGTGTTAGGGAAGCACTAATAATTGATGTATCAAATAACACAAGTATAATTTGTGAATCACTTACCATTTGGATGTAGCCCCAGGAAACGCGCCATATTCATCACAGTTGATATCTGCTCCAGGTTGACGCCAAGAAAGGCAAGCCTGGAGAACGACATTGTCACTCCACTGCCCATTCTCGTACTTTCCTTCACAGGGAATCTCCATTTCCCTTGGTGCAAACTGGTACGTGCCTTTTTCGGTGATATCCCCACAGCTATCCAACCCCCCTTTCTTATCATTCTTCGTGATCCTTGAGTCCATGTCCATATCAGCCTGACCCAAAACAGTCACTGTACATGATGATCCATCATTGGCACAGTTTCTATCGTTCATAGATGGTGTCATGCCATGACATAGTGCATCTTGAGCCGTGTACATGGCAATATCGTGACGGCCTTTTGCAGAATTGGCAGTAAAACCAGCAGAGTAGTAAATGGAGATAGTTTCTCCCTTTTTACAGCTTGTGGGGTTTTCGTTCCCCACCAAGCTAGCAGTGAAGCTGTGCACGTCCTTCGCGGTACAAACTGGATGACCCGAACCTTGTTCGTGAAAGTGATTGTAGGCATTTGACAAACATACACTCGCCGAGTATTCGGGAATACTTGGAGGAGGATTGTTGTCAATCCAGTGTGGAATATTCACGCAGTTTCCATACTGGCACCCGATTCCACATGCTGTAACAATGAATTGAAAAGACAACTGTTATGAATACCGACTGCAATAACATTAAACAAAAAAGTGCATCTTATTCTACTTACAAACATCATCAGTACCGCAGAAACCTTCTGCTGAACAGCACTGACTCGACTGGCTACAAACATGCTTATCCGAGTCGCCTGCAGCTTCGATTCCACACAAAGGTGAATCACAGGTACCAAAGTTAGATTGGCACCCGGCTTGACAATCCGCAGTGCTGCTGGTACAAAATCCGTCTTTGCTGCAACATTTGTCGTTGGCGCAAGTGGATCCAGTTGGGTTATAAGTAGGACTGCTGGGGTCCAAATCGATAGTTTGCCAACCACAATTCGGTGATTGGGCGAGGACGTCGGTCGTAAAGACTGTGGTTGTCATGACGACGTTGGACATCCAGATGGAAAGTTTCATTTTGATGATTGATGACAATGAATTATATTTAAAGTTACTGCTTTATATTCAATCAGACACCTTTTAGGCAATCGCTTTAAACCGAATCCGTTGCTTCGAATTTATTATGAGCCAAGTGTCTAATTCAGAGGGATCAACCACAGCTAAAGCCAGGGCGGCAACTCAAAGGCTTTTACAGTTTGACAAGAACCGATGTGTATGTTGCTGCCGTATGATGGAGTCTGATGTCTGAGGGCAATAGTTTAGAGGCTTATGACAACAAAAATGGTAAGATTAGAAGTCGCATGTACGATAGAGGCAATAGTAAAAATCAATCCCAAAGGCCATTCGGAGTTGTCGCAGTGTGATATAATCGTCGCATAAGACAACTCCTGTCACATATTAACACGCCCGAAACAAAATCTTGATGTGAGCAAGTCAAGTAGTCTCGCCTCCCTTCGGGTAGGGTGAGATTATGTAGTAATGTGCGTGAAAAGATTTCCATCAGAGGTCATTGTCAGAACAGCCCCGATTACAACTGAATGACTATGTTGGTGCGAGGGATATTGCCCCACGGTCATGATCGTGTGAGATTGCAGGGGCGGGCGGGACCCAGTTCTGTGACTTTGCTACTCTACATGAGCCTCCTTTCAGACAAAATAATGAAGACGCAAGAGCAACAACCAACGACATGAACCATGATTGAACCAACGCACGCTTTGCCACTCTACACAGTCGTCAGGCATAAAACATAAAACAGTACTTTAATTCTCTTGGTTCCTGTGATCTTTTGCATCTCCCATCGACACCTGTTTGCTCAAATCTCCATCTAGAATCAGTTCTTGCAATATCGATTGAGCATTAATTAACTACTTACTATGTTCGGCTACCCAACAAATTCTTTCAGCCACGAAGCTACCGCTTTCGAACCCAGTCCCCTACCTCTGGTCCCTGTGCACTCTCAAGCCCTTACACACTATGGAGGCATGTTACAAGAACCACCGGCATTTGAACGGCCTCCTCAACGGTCAAACCAGCCAATGCTGATTGCCTCAATAAGTGCTGGTTTTGAGAAGGGAGATTTTCTTGTAAGAGAGGAAAAGGGATCAAATGTTTGTAAGTTGTTACCGTATTCTTCCTCTCTACCTTTTCGTGACGTAAATAAGACCATCATCTCATCAAATCTTTCAACCTAAAGACTTTGATTTCTTCGAGGAGGCATTCAACTTCGTCTGTCAAAAGGGTTACTCCCAAATGCCAAAACATGAAGAAAAGGAATACATGGAAGTCATTAAAATGGCACACAAATCTGTCCCAGGAGGATGTCGTTTCAACACTGGGAGATTACTCATGGTGCTAAAAAAGAATCTAGTTCCTATTAAAGTATCACCTGAGGATGACGAAGAGCCATCTGGTAGAATTATTGAGGAGGGGAGTTTAGGATATTCTAAAGAGAGTGCTGTTAAAAGAAAGAGGGGGCGGTCTAAGGGTAAACTGGAGAGAAGTGCTAATACTGTACCTTCCGATTCTGATTCTTCCCGTTCGGCTGCTAGCCCTGTCCCTTCATCGGCGTATTCGAGTGCCTCTACGAGTTATGCTGATAGTTGGGAGTAAATCAGTTCTCCATTGTCAGACAATAATAATTTCCTTTACAGATCAAATGTGCATAACTGTTTAACTAAATATATTTTCTGGTCATCTGTAATGTACCTAATGGATCAATTCCCATTGCCTTGCGACATTTATCAACATATTTCTTTGCTTTAACATGCAGACGATTGTATTCCTCATTACCTTTTTCGCCAAGAAATTGTTGCTCCACTTGCATTATCTGAGATGGCAGTTTGTATTTATGCAACCCAATCGGTCGATGTGCACAACAATCTTCCTCTTGCCCAACGTTGTCTGGCTTGCCCCTCCAAAACCACCATTCGCCCTGATCTGTTCTATTCCAAGTCAGCATATTGTTGAATTTAGACGGAATCACATATTCTCGGTTTTGCGTATCACGAGCTGGCTCCGCATCCACATTTAAATGCTGCTTCAAACAAACTGATGTAGTCACCTCTTCTGTAGCTTGAGCTCTATCCTCACATTTGCCACGTTCACCTCCATCATAACCCTTGGGCATATTCCGATAAACTTCGGCTACATCATTCAAAGTCTTCCAACTCCAACAAACAGCAGCACCCACAATCATTGGATCTCGTCCCTCCTTTCTGTGTCTCATCCAGTGTCCGAAATAATGGTATTCTTTGAACGGGTCCCAGTTCTTCTCATCACGTACAAAATACTTGAGATTGTCAGGGAAGAAAAACGTGTCATAGTCTACCTTACAGAACCACTCGGCTTGATCCATATGATGCTCTTGAACGTACACCCAAGACCTCCACATTTTCTCCCAAATATGTCTACACACTTTCTTATCTATATTGCCTTTTCTATCCGGTTTAGGTTCGCAATCATTCCATGTTCGAGTCATGTTGATAAATACCACGTTGTCGGGAAAAGTGTTTGCGGGATATTCCCAGTAGGGCTTGTACCCATTTTCGGTTTCGTCGATTTTATCTCCCGTGAGTTTACCTCCGACAATGGCGTCAGAGAAGAAGTTTATTGTGTCGCATCTTTTACCCCATGTCTTCATTACTGCAATAAAGTAAAGTTGGTAAATTGGTAGGTAGACCACGAAACTTTGCCAATAATTAACATCAGATACTTACTAACGTCATAAATCTCTTCGTTCCAGATGAAGGGCACCATGCAGTAAACACGATCGTGGTCATAACGTCCATCGTTTCGAGCCAGTGCACTTAATTTTTTATCGCTTTTATTTTCTGGTTCTGTTAGTGCCCGACCAGCACCTGTTTCCCCGTGACCTAAGGCCGTCGATGCTCCCTCGGCCTTTATCGACAGCTGATGCGAATATCGAAGTGATAATCCAGACAGTATGAACGATGCACCAACCAGAGCCAATAAAAATATTCTATCGGCACGAAGTAGAATTCGTCGTTTGTTCTTCCAGCCCGGATGGGAGATGGCGGTTGTCATTATGCTTCTGCTCTTTTGAAACCAGAGATTATTGGGCTCAGACGAAGACGTTCATCACGCAACGACATTCACAAGCACAAGCCAACCCAACGCACCCTCTAATATGGCCTTCAGACCTATCGTGGCTGGCCAACTGGCTAAATTCTGTAGCCAGAGCCCAGACGATTAGGTCTGGGCCCTCCGAAAAAATTTTGAATTTTATAGGTGGCCTCTAACTTCGCCCATCTTATTTTTTTGCTTCAAGTTTGCGGAGGCCTGGGAATCCCGCGAGCTTACAAGAGCTCACAAGACTCACTTTTACTAGCGCCTCGCCTAACAAAAATGGCCAACAAACTCCAACAACCATGGCCGAAAGCCGATGGGCAATACCACAGTCAGAAGGCAAACTCAATCCTTCTTTCATCACCTTTAAGCCTCTTTAGGACGTTTCTGATGAGGCTATTCACTGTTGCCGTTGGTTCGGGGCTTTTGAACTCCCTACTACAGCCTTGCTTTTGCCACATTTTGGTGCGTTTTTTGATGAAATAACCAAGCAACACACCATCAAATCTGACCGCCATGGTAGTCCCCAACAAGCGTCGTAGAGTCGATGCCTCTACCGATGTCGACAACGACGATATCGACCGTCTAGTTCCCAACGATAACACCCCTCCGTTGCGTTGTGTCGACCAAAATCTCCAAACGAGAGGATTGGATCCGTCGACCGTGAATCCACCAGGAACTGCTGAAACGAGCCCGTCTCATGACGAGCACGCCTGCCCCGACATCATACCACTCTGTGACATCGAACCGGGGCGTGTCGACATTATTAAACACGCAATCAAAGATATTTACGGCTTCGGATCACCTCGTTCCTTCCTGATTGAATCGATCCATCGCCTTTGCTTCAACGACGACTCTGAACTAGTTTTAATACGTCTCACCGCCTATGGCCTAACCGTCGATTCATGTGACTCTATTGATGCTGAAACAATAATATTCACCATACAAAAGCATACAACAATCAACCGGGGGTGGTGAAAACATATTAAGCATTAATTACAAGACATCCATCAATAGTTCACAAGTTCAAATCGATTGGCATCAATGATATTATTATTATTGATGCAGATTCAGCTTTGCCATTGTGACGGCAGCATTTGATTACTACTTCAACGTCTCGGCCTCGTAACAATAAAACAACTTTTACAAAGCAACAATAAACCAGCTGAAAAGAAAGACACAAAGTACTATCTCATAATGCAACGATAGACACAGAATCAACAGACGTCAATTAAATAACAATTAACCGGTGGTGCAAGAATGTGAAGCCGACAATTAATAATGTCAACACTACAAATCATTGTACAATTAACAAATGAATGTTAAGTATTATCTGAATAATTAATTTCAATCCATTAATATTATTATATGTTGATTAGTATTAAAGAAGTGTATTCTTAAAACACACAAATCACTGTCAATTGCCGCCACTCCACGAATTTAAATCAATGGTTGGCTACAGCATTATTACTTTTATTATTATTACGCAGTTGCACAATATTGTGAAGGAAGCTTGCTGTGATTTATTGCACTTGTGATGTTTATGTCCCTAACTTATTGTTGCAACAGCAACTACTTACTGCAGCTGTCAAAATTAACTGCAGCTGGAGGGTTGTTGTTGTTATTTTTATTCATCGTTGTTAATGTTGTAGCCGCTATATGTGCAGAGCAGCAGTATCTGAATCTGTTTGTTCATGGTGGATTGTTGCGTTCGCCTGTCATGAAGTCCAATGAGAGAGGTACCATCTAAGAGCCCCTTGGTATGATTCGGCTCTACAGCGATGGCGGCTATGGCAACGGCGGCTTTATCTCTGTTGTTTGTGTCTACATGGTGTTCATATGTAATGGTTCATGGTTTCAAGTGGTGGCGGGATGACGGCGGCAATGGTGTTTCATGGTTTTGGCCTGTTTTTGTGGCCCGATGCGAAATCCTTGGCCGATGCACAGATTCGTGGACAAAGTTCCGTAGGGCCACAATGAAGCAGTGTTCTGCAAACTATTGGTAGTTAGTTCACGAGGTACTTCAGGTTCGCGAAGTGGTCATATTATAGGGTGTGCGCCGTCCCTGTGTGCTTACATATTCGCCCCCCACTTCCTCTGTCTCCACTGAAATAATTCTCATTCCAGCGAGGGAAGATACCACCCACCACGGTGCCACATCTCACCAAGCGGACGTTGGTGCTCGACAAATGGATACACCCACACACCTCAATGATTCATATCAGACAAATAAAATAAATTTGCAATTGGCCAGATGCCGCCGTTCATACCGTCAATAGTGCTCCCCAGTTTGTGTCATCTTTTCGGCCACTATATATGTTGTCTGATTTTCCAACTATCACAATATTTATCGTGTGGTGTAAGGAGAGGGCTTTGCTGCTCATCTAACACAACAATAAACCTTTCAGAGGGGAGGAGATATTTAGAGCATAATTGGGAGCTTTGTCTGCCATAAATTCAGAATGGAAATTTTGGGCAGGGACACAAAGTATATTCAACTTGTCCAATACCATAGGTTTTAACTGTTGTTGCAATAAGTTCCCAACTGTTCCCAATACAATTTGATTATGAAGCTAGACATCACTCTAAAATTCTACACATGTAATTTTATTTTAATTGTGCAAAAATGCAACAGCTAGATATCTACCTGCTTGATGTTTGCTTTTTGGAACCTCATATCATATGATATTGGATTTGTTGACTTTATCATAGCTTAATAGCTTGAAGATAACAATCAGACCGTATTGCACTCCAAGTTGATTTTATCGCACCTAATCTTGACCAAATTATTTTGGTACTTCCAGTACTTCATCAATTATTGCAAATCTCTGATGATGGTATGATTACAATAGGCATTTTGGATATGATTGATCATAATTTTTCTAGACATATTGTATTTGGCTGGAAAGATGAGATTTTAATTTTCTCATCCATTTCCCTAACCTTCAATGGG
>JALLAY010001632.1:0-12694 GCA_036939635.1 Cyclotella baltica | reverse complement strand
TAGTACTTGACCATAGACTCAACTTTTCCAATCAAAGGTCAGATGGTTGGGATACTTACAGCCATCCACTAAAATCGGTCGACGACCAACAACACCTCATTTTGTGTAACGTTTTTCCAACTCAACACATAGGGCTCCATTATGACAGAGGTGCCTCTGGGCTATTAGATAATAGGAAGCCCTCATCCTCATATTATGCGATTTGTGTTTTGTGGGGGTGGGCTTTTGCTTCCAACACATATCATAAGAAACGCAACATGTTATTAGAAAACTATTGATACCTAGAATGATTTTTTGTCCATGTCTTCGTGAGCAAAAATATGAAAACAACCATGAAAAATATATATTTCATATATTTCCCCGTGACCTCCATGGATGGGCACCAAGCTCAGCGTTCACCGCTTGTTCAATTTTTAATACCAAACAATCAGTCTGATGATAATGTGAATCACTGTGTGAGTTACACATCACCCATCCCTGGACAGAGACAAGAACACCTCAGTCACACACTTATCAGAAGAGCTGAAGTCATTGGGAAGTAGCTCATGATGTAGACAACTGATGATTAAGAACAACCACCATGGTGGTCACCTCTCCCCTAGAGTTATCTAGCCTCTCAGAAGAAACAATCAACTGCTTCAACACATCAAAAATGCCATCGTCATAAGCGAGGCAGCGTACATCAACAGCTCACTGCCAGACCATTAAAACAATGGTCCTGGATGTTGCTGGTGCTCACAATCTTCGCGAACATGGAGAAAATGGTGCAGGAGGATTGGGACGGTGAGTACTGGCCAGCTATGCAAAAACTCTGGGTGAAGTATAAATGCTATCATCAGCATGGACGATATCTCCACAAACAACATCCTGTTCGAGTTAGTCACTGTTGATAGTGTACGCACCATGCACACAAGGCACCAACAGAGCCGGAGAAGGAAGCAGAGAGCAGCCTACACCGCCAAGGACTACACAACAGCTGACTGTTAGATCAAATGATGCAGCAAATCCAAATGGACTATGAGAAAGCAGCATTTGGGGCCCAGTTGGACAGTGATATGTTGGTGGAGAAAGGAGAAAGGAAAAGGACAACCCGCAGAATGTATCACGTGACCATAACTGTGGTCGCAGCCTCAGTCAGTCAAGAACTCAGCCCAAACACAACAACTGCAAACATTGCAAATGGTTCAGAAGTTACGTGAGTCTATACAATAATAAAAAAGTTTTTTTGGAGTCGAGCCAACAAGGGATATTGTTTCTGATAGAATTAAGACTCATCTTAAAGTGATTTGTTCCATCAACATCACAGTAGTTTCTGACATTCAATATCCTTTCCCAAAGCCATTGTGAAGGGATGTTATATGAGTAAAATGCTGTGAAAAACTCTATCTATTGTTGACACTGTGACATTTTTCAATCATATTTTACAGCTCTTGTCAATGACGCAATCACTACCTAGAACTCTATCCAGAACTCTGTACATCTGAGTTGAATTAATCTTAACCAAACCCACTTTGAACATCTAGAGACAACCAAATCAGAAAGTTATAGCGAACATATATCCGAAATAATATAACATTGAACTGACACAATCCAACAAAGTGAACCAACAATATCCGATGCATTTCCTCACTCATAAATCTGAGATGGTGACCATTGAAACTTTAATGATGGAGTTTAACACCAGATCGTGTGTACTTTCCGTGCAAAGTGGCCTAGTAGATCCGACAGGCGTTGCTAGCAATATATGTGTTAGCCGGTCAAAAAGCAACTGAAACTCAGAGAAATACAAAATATCAAGTGATTGCGCCAATTGTGCTCTGAGCCACACCAAGCCGACTTTGTATCTACAGATCACTGCTAATTGTGAAAAACTATTGGGTACTGTGTTAGAATAGCTAAGGCTTATATGTTGGACACAACATTCTGCAAGATGGTGCCAGAAACAAAATGAAAGTTTTATTATTTGGACAAAGTCAATTCTAAAATGTCGTAGCTACAAACCTATTGCGTTGTAATACAAAGCACGGTCAGCTTAACGGAATCGATACCTCACATAGGGCAACTCAACCTCTTCATCCGTTTCCAAGTCATTCGCAATGATTTCAAACGTAATGAAAAGTTGGTTTGGTGGGAACTCTTTTTTAGTGATGCTTTGAACAACCTCAGTCATTTTCATCTTCTTCCTCTCCTCAACCTTCTTCTTGTTTGCAAAGAATGAAAAGAGAATCGAAACTCCATGACTAATCATGCTTACATCAAGGTTGTACTCTTTTTCAAAGTATTCAATGAACTCAGCTAAGGTGATATCGCCAACATTCATATCCAAGCAATCCCAGGCAGTCCAGTTCCATTCTTGGCCTTTGAGAATCGCCTTAGTTTTGGCTGGAGCTGTTGGTTCACTGAGTGTCATGAAAGGGATAGCAAGATTTACAAATCCATTTTTGTAGGCATCTAGTTTCAATTCTTTCCTCGAGGTTCCAACAATCTTGTACAATTCAAGACAGATGAGGCCTGTGACTAGTGCAGTGGTTGTGGCAATGGCAGGGATGATACTGTTTTGCAATAAAAAGTACTACTCAGTAAAAAAGGAGAGATCAATGAGTCTGCATCAAACAAGATAAACTTACCGTCCAGCAATGGCACGTGAGCGATGAGTATCTTCCGTTGGAATGGAGTAGTTCAAGGCACGTAGGTTGGAACAGGCAGTCACAAAAAGCATGTGATCATCAAGGTCCTTATCAAACTCAATTGGATTCAACTTGAATCCGGCAAGCTCTCCAGGCTTAGGAAGTCCTTCCAAGATGGCATCAATCTCAGACTCAACAATTTCTCCCGAATTTCCATTATTCTCCTCTTTGGCCTCAGCATCCGTCGATGCAATCTTTACTCCATCTTGAGGAGTGAAATCTGGCACAATGACGTTTTTCAGGCATTCAACAAACCAGGCTTCATCTGTCCTTCCTTTAATGCCAAACATATGAGCCCTCAAGTTGGCAGCTGCGACAATAAAATCAAAGTGATTTCTCATTTGGGCATCCTCACATTTATCCTCCAAATTAAAAACCAATGGTTTGGGGCAGCGCTTCGACCCCGACCAGAACTTTGTGCCGGTAGAAGTGACTTGATCCTCTGGAAAGTTAAAGAGGAGCTGTCGGATTTGATTATTGAACAATTTCTCAAACTGCAGCCTCGCCCATACAACACAGTCTTCAAAACTGACAGGTCGTTCATCCACCAATGTCTTTCTGATGTTCATGACAGTTTCGGCCTTGGTATTTTGCTGTCCAGAAAGTGTGGCTGCATAGTCAGGATTGCTGAGGTAAGCATTCACATCCTCTGCACTTTGTTTGAACTCTCCCTCAAACCAATCTCTAGCCCACTGCAAAGTATGCTGGATCATATTGGGGAAGTTCTTGAGAGTGCAAACAGGGATACTCTTTTCAGGAGGGTCACGAGTTGCGCCATAATTCTCAGTGACATGCGGGATCACCACTTGGGTGTTACCTTTAGTACCAAGGGTGCCACTTTCAAGCATGGGGAGGTGATAAAAGAGACAGCGCTGGTCTACATAGAGACGCGCCTCTACATTATCAAGTGCTGTGCAGACACCGTTGAGCTTATCATAAAAGTCATCACCAAAAATAGCTTCCGTTTCAGCCGCAACCTTTTCCTGGTAAGGTGCGATATTCATATCCCCATTCATTGTCTGAGCAGCCCGAGCCGCAGTAGCGGACTTGAACTCATTAATGTCCGAATTCCTAAACAGAAACTGCCTGCTTAGGTTTGATTTTTCAATACGGTCCATATCCGTAATATGAATCTTGCCTTTGGGACCACAAGCCACACCCATAAGTGCCCAGTTTTTGAGCATTTCACATCCAATGGCTCCTGCTCCAATGAGAAAGTAGTTGAGATCCAATAGGTTTTGTTGAGCTTCCTTTCCAAACACGGCAATGTTGCTATCATATCGGCTTCCGCATGGTGAGACATCCTCAGCTGGAAGTGGACTGTCGGGCAGGCATTCATCGGCGTCAAAGTAGAAAAATCCCGGCACTGGAGTAAATTTCCCACTGCAAGCCTTTAGAACCTCCTGTCCAACAATTCCACCCAGAGTAGCACACATGGGACTCAGAATGGAGCGAGATCCGGCAGCCAAATGTAGAATAATTCTCTCGGCAGCAGGAGAGTTGATAATCTTATCAGAGTCCATAGACTTGGCCAACTCAAGAACTGCATTTGCTTCAGCGGCATTTCCAGGATTTGGGTACTCCTGGTTATGAGAGTCTGCGTACGAAGCCAAGGCACGATATCCCAAGTGTAAAAGAGGCGGTCTGTCAAATTTGGCAAAGTCACTCATCATGAGTTCACCAGGATCCACGAGTGCCTCTCTGTACGGTTTGAATGAAAGAGTAACGGGAGTTTTGACCTGTGTAATGTACCCCTGAGTAGCTGGCTCGGAACAATTGGAACAATCCACACCCACGAGCTCAAACGTAAAAGGTCCAGTCACCTTAACCTCATACGTAGCCTTGGAATCATCCAACATCCCATCCAAACCCCTAACCTTTGAAAACATAACCCTATCCCCCGTCTCCAACCCATGCCTCCCCTGATCCTCCAAGACTTTGACAGTAGCCGGATTAGAAGTCAATATATTCTCCACCTGACTAGTAGCCGGATTCTCCCCATCCTTATCCGAAACAACAAAGGCCTCTCCAAAATCACAAAAAATCGATCCAAACACCCCCGTGACCAAGGTATGAATAAAACAAGCCCCAACCTCACGACACTTGTCATTAATCTCACACAATAACGACGTGGGTAGCGGATCCGTAACCACCACCACACTCGCCCCGCAAACTAAATCCAACACCCCATCCAAACCGACATTCGCCACATCCACCTTGACATATTCATTCAATTCGGCTAATCTATCCCTCACCAACTCGGCTCTACCACCCCGTCCCACATCAGCCTCAGTTAGGTAAAAGTTCCCCCCCAAATCGTACGAGGTGGGGGAACTAGAGTCGCACAGGGTGACGGAGGAAATGCCGGCGAGGATAATGTTTTTGGCAATTTCGACACCGAGGCCCGAGAGGCCGAAGAGGACGGCGCGGGAGGACATCATGCGGCGTTGGGCTTCGTGGCCCATTACGTAGAGTTGGCGGGAGTAGAGTTTTTCATCGACTGGCATTTTAGACGAAAGAGGAGAATGTGGGTTGGGGAGGTGAGAGGCTGACATGAAAGATGTACAGGATTATCTGTTTGCGCCCTATCATGTGAACTTACCTACGGCGGTGCCGTCAGCGGCGTTGGTATCGGTCATGGTTGTATTGAGGAGGTGCGGGCGGAGACTAAAATGAGGGCGATACGTGAGAGATCAATGGGCAAGCTGACAAACGGCGGCCATTGTGCGGTTGGAAATCTTGGCGTTTCGTTTGAGATCTTGAAAGACCCTTTAACGGAGCATATAGTGTCCTTTGAAGGGACTTATTTTCCCGCCACTTCTCATCTACGGGTTTTTTAATATAAAAGGCCCGTATGGCGATCCTTTAAATGTCTGGTTTTTCCCGCCACATCCATCACACACCACATGAAAGCCATTTCCACCACCACTTTTAGCACGTGCATCAAAGCACACTACAGAATCATCGCGGCCGACTGCGTCAACAGAACTTCAGTAGCGGAAGGGGGTGAAGCTCTCCCACATAACTATTCAACTGCATTACTGGTTCATGGACCTTGTAGAACGGTCGGTAGCGGGCCTTTAAACCGTCAGTGAACTGTAGCGCGAAGAAACAAATCAAATCATGAAGTTATCAGCTCCACTAAACCTATACATCGCATCAATGGTCCATCTCCTAATGGCAACCCCACATCTAAACCAAGCCAGCGCATGGATCATCCCACCCTCCCACCACCCACGAACATCACTGCACTACCTCCAACCAAACGTCCTTACCAACACGGAATCTACATCAATAACTCCCCCAAAGCAGCAATTGGACTTGAGAATATTACTGATTGACAATCATGACTCGTATACGTATAATTTGTATCAGTATTTGTCAACCATGACGGTATATCCTGTTAAGGTGGTGATGAATGATGAGTTTGCTTCGTGGGATGCGTTGTTGCGTGATGTTTCGGCTGGTGATGATGCAGCAGCAGCGACAACACTAGATTACTTTGACTGCATAATAATCTCTCCAGGACCAGGCAGACCCTCCCATCCATCTGACATGGGGATTGTTTTAGATGCCATTAAGAAGAATGCAGACGTTCCTATTTTGGGTGTTTGTTTGGGTCATCAGGCGTTGGGGTATGTGTATGGGTGTGATGTGACTTTGGCGCCATGTGGACCGGTGCATGGACTCATGAGTTCGGTGTTTTATGATGGGGAAATTTCACCATTGTTTGAGGGGATACCGCAGTATTTTGATGTTGTTAGGTATCATTCTTTGGTGGTGCAATTTCCAGTGTTGAAGGAGTTGGATGTAGAGCCGATTGCTTGGTGTAGTGATGAGGTTTCTTCGATAACAGATGAAACAGAAGATAGAATAGACAATTTGCAAACCTTACTGACCAACTCTACGTCAGCAATATGCATGGGATTGAGACACAAGAAATATCCCCATTATGGCGTACAGTTCCATCCAGAGTCGATAGGGACAGCAGAGAATGGATACAATTTATTATGGAACTTTTGTGAACTTGCTTATCAACATAATCAACAGAGCCAGTCTAAGCTGGGGATGCGAAGTATAGAGCATAGCTCGCATGACACCAATGGGCATCCGTTTTTGAAGTCCTCGTTTGCACCAACAAATGGAATTCCAAAGGCTAGTGAGGCCGTTGATCACATAGGCAGTACTGTTGCATCTCTGCCTGAGGAAAATGCTGATGAAATGAGCAGTAATGACGACTCATCTAAATCAAGCTACCAGATCATTATTCACAAGATAGAATCAGATGGCCAATCGTCATTACCAACACCAGAGCAAGTTTTTGAAGAAATATATAGCTCACATCACAACTCATTTTGGCTTGACAGCAGCACAGCTGAAACAAACTCTGTTGGTCTCATGAGAGACAGGGAGGGTTGTCCAATAATTAGCAATAGTAGATTTTCAATCATGGGTTCTGATGATGGCCCGTTAAGTCGCAAAATTGAATATTTTGGTCAAGAACACAGTCCTGAACAGCGTGGTCTGTGTGTTACATCGGGCAATGTGACTGAGGTATTAGACACCAACATTTTGGCATATCTGCAGACGAATCTGGTAAAGCAAAAACTAAAGCGTGTGAAATTTGCAGCCTTCAGTATGAACTCGAATGGTCATGAAGTAACAACTCTGAATGAATTAGATGAGGCAGATGATGCTATTCCATTTGACTACCGTGGTGGGTATGTTGGTTATTTGGGCTATGAAGTTCGATATGATTGTTTAGATGATGGATGTCGGGGAAATCATTGCACAGTCTTTCAGCCTGAAAAGACAAACCCTCAAGTACCTTCTGCTGCATTTCTTTTTGCAGATAGAAGTCTGTTGTATGATCATCTTTTGGATAATTGGTACACCATTGGAGTAGCTAGAGATGAGAATTGTAATGATTCAGCTATTGAGGCTGACACTGAAGCTACATTATCTTGGATTCGCAACATATCGGCAAAAGTAAGGTCATACAGCCAGCATCAAGCAATATCTGATATTGGTGCACATACAAAGAAGAATGAAGTCCACCAACCGGCAGAAGTTCAATTCACTCCCAATAGGTCAAAAGAGCAATACCTAAAAGATGTAACCTTGTCACATGATGAAATACGAAAAGGAGAGAGCTACGAACTATGTGTCACTAATCAATTGACAGCTGAGCTCAAATTGCCGAGACTTTCAACGGACATTCATGAATCTCCATTTGGACTCTACAAACGACTTCGTAGACGGAATCCGGCACCATTCTCAGCTTTTTTCAACATACATCCTACTGAATTGTCAACAAATCTTCAACAATATTCTGGGCAAGTATCAATATGTTGTTCCTCTCCAGAGAGATTCTTGTCTATGAGAAAATCAAACAACTTTTCAGGAGTCAATGATTTTGTTGTTGAATCTAAACCCATAAAGGGTACCGCAGCTAGGTACACAGGCCCAAAGAGTGATAACAAAAGTCAACAACAATTCATAGAAAAGGTCGACAGCGAAATTGCTGCAAGATTAAAAGAGTCAGTCAAAGACAAGGCAGAAAATCTCATGATTGTAGATCTTCTTCGAAATGACCTAGGGCGTGTGTGTAGAGTTGGATCGGTTCACGTTCCCAAACTAATGCACATTGAGTCATACGCAACTGTACATCAAATGGTTTCTACTGTAAGAGGAATTGTAGATGGTAGCACTACCAATGCCATCGATGTGATTGAGGCGTGCTTTCCTGGTGGCAGTATGACTGGCGCACCAAAGCATAGAACTGTTGAGATACTGGATGAAATTGAACAGGGAGTCAGTCGGGGTCCTTATTCTGGCTGCCTAGGTTATATCAGCTTGAATGGCTGTATGGATATGAATATTATAATACGGACTGCTGTTTTGACTCCTTCAGAAAGTTGTGATCCGTTACATGAGGCTTGGAAAGTTAGCATTGGATGTGGTGGAGCTATAACAGCATTGAGTGACTCAAATGACGAATACGAAGAGATGCTTCTCAAGTCTAGAGCAGTTAGAGAATCAATCGTTGAGTGGGCTCAAACCCGGCAGCGATAACAAACAAGTAACATTTTAGTTGAAGGGCAACTTCATCTCTTTCACTTTTCTACAATCGTGCATTGATCACAGCGCCTAACATGTGATGAAAGATCATTTCATTGTTTCAACTCTTGTAGCAAAGAACTCCTACTTTGCCGTAGTATAAATGAAGCAGATACTTCTGCTGACAGCTAATATCGAAGCCAAACCCTTCACCAACTGCAACTTGCCACGATGGGCCAAACTTTTTATCAAGCGTGTTTTTAATTAGGACAGATGCCGCCTCCCATTCGCCGTTGGCTGCGTGTTTATCCAAGCTCATGGTGCATACTTCGACTGCTTCATTGCCCATTTCAGTGGGCATATCGGAATACTGTACGTGATGAAGTTAGATACGTACTTCTTTGGAATGAAATGAATATGAACCGTATTCGGACGTACCTGCACAAGAGGCTTTTTGAGACATTTCTGGAATTCTTCCTCGTCGATCTTAACGTTTAAGTTTGATTTTGCCATGACTGACGTTCAGAGCCTTTGAGGATAACACTGATTCGGCTTTGTGATGAAACAATGACAAGAGGCGTCACGCTCAGAGATTGAGATCGGTCTTTGGCCTTGTGCATAGATATTTATTCATTTTGTGATTTAAAATTTTAATATTGCGACGCAATTCAAAGTGGTATTCGTCTGCCACTGTAACTGAACTCTCGTGTACATTGATATGACTCAATCATGGGAAATGAAGACAGTAGTAACAATGCTGCCGTGCCAGAACCAACCTTTTTGACAGCTCGCGATGCAGTTGGCATTGAAGGTATAAATGAACTGAAACTGGAGGACGAATTTGATCGATGCCCTGGTGAGGGATGCATAACAAAAGATAATAATGCCGACAAGAGTGGAAATAAAGTTCATAATCATGACAGTTCACTAGATGAACAAGTGTATACGGAGAATCAAGTCAATGAGGAACCCAAGCTAATGCTCAAAACTAAAGACGTTCTTGAAATGAAGACAGAGCTTGACAATGATCAGTTGCAAGAGAAGACTATAAAAGAGGAGAGCGGGCTTCTGTCAAAATCAAATGACATTCTTTCAATGCAGACAGAGCTTGACAATGATGGGTTGCAAGTGGCTGCTGGGCTAATCACAGAAAATGAGTTTCCAACTCTAGATTTTCCTGTCACAATCAATATTCACGACCTTAACCCAAATGATGAAGCCAGCTACCTAGGCATTGACAAACATGCACTTGCATGTGACTCTGTCTCCTATAACCCATCAACTACATCAACTGTCAAGAAGAGAGGAACAGGCAAATTAACTCAAAAAGAGGAAGAAAGAATAGCAGAGATTTTGCGTCAAGAAGATGATTCGATGGAGAATTACATCTTGCCGTGTGCTGAAGAAGGTGAACTAGACATCTTGCTTGGAAATCTAGGGTATTCTTTTCTGGAAGAGAAAGAGCAAAAGAGCACCAAAGAAAGAGGCGATCCAGTACTGAGAGAGCTTGCAGAGCAAAGAAGTCTTGAAGAAAGGGAAAGAATCATTGATCGAGCTTTGAGAGCTTTGCTGAAAGAACCTTTGCCGCGTGTGATTAGGTTTCTTGACGCTGTGAATGATGACGTTTCATCGCTTGGCAATTCAGTGCTCACCGCTCCAGTCTCTGAAGAGAGGATCACTCAGTTAGTTCAGGAGGTTCTTCTAGAGCTACAAAGGGATAATATGACCCTTGTTGATGGAGATACAGTACATTCACTTGCTGCTTCAATCTTGGAAAATGAACTGACAACGAGCTCTTTAGCTTGGCATTTGGATTAGTACCGTATTAAGATCAGATGCTCGTCATTCAAGGGGTTGTAGTAAGATGGGACCAGCCTGTTCATGTGTATTTAAACCTTGGGGTGATTCAAATCAGCCTTACTTAGGTGACCAACGTACCATTAGTAGATTTGCAG
Source organism: Cyclotella baltica (assembly GCA_036939635.1). NCBI lineage: Eukaryota > Bacillariophyta > Thalassiosirophyceae > Thalassiosirales > Thalassiosiraceae > Cyclotella > Cyclotella baltica. Next base: position 1,992 of record JALLAY010001632.1, on the reverse strand, counting down.
TGTTGAATTTTGCAGTGTTTTCACTGGCGATAAATGCCATAGCCATTAAATCATTAGAAATTTACAATATAGGTCAATTGTAAGTATCAAAGTGGCAAAACATAACCCTTTGTCATTTTTCATATAAGCTTTCCAGTTAAAGGTCACGCTGCTCAGTCAGTGTGTCATTCGATTTGTGTGATGACATCAACATGCGAATAACTAGTGTTGGGAAAGCCATGTATGCAATGATGAGCTTCTTCCAAAGAAAGCAAGTCTAATCCGGTCAAAATATTCAATATTCATGGTCATCCCAGTGAATCTATTGCTCTGGGGGTGTGAAAGCTGGGCCTTAAGGAAAGACTTGTTGACAAAGCTTGAAAGATTTGTCAATCATCATGTCCCTCGTATCCTTGGACTGAACATGTGAATTAAAATTAGGGAAATGAGACAGCACTTTAATGACATCCCCAGCATGCTGATAACTCTAATTGATGCCAGAAGAATGCAGTTTCTGGGTAAACTTCTCAGATGTCCAGCTGACTTACCTCCAAGGCAACTCCTGATTTGATTTATAAACAACCCAAGACTGCTTGCACAGCCAATTTGTTTGCAATTGTTTGACAATGCTAGAAAGTCTACGATGAATTATCGAGCCTGTCATAAGGATTCATATTGACCGACTTGGGTCTTGCAAAGATTTCTATTTGGATGCTCTTGGTGACCTGTTTTAGCAGAAGAATTTGGAGCAGCATATTAGAGATCCAAAATACAACCCTGTGCCTGAAAGATCAAATCAAGATGTCACTTTCAACCCAAGGAGGTCTAGATGCAATAGACAGCAAGTATCCCCCCAATCACCTCCAAGAGTTTTCCCGCCAAGAAGCTCCTCCAAACACTACTACTGCAAGTATCTCTACTAAGAGAATCCCGAAACAATCACTACATAAATGACCCTGATAGAAACTATGACCCTGTCAGAGTAGGAGAAACTTATTTGACTCCTTGAAAATCTTTGGATTGGGTTTGGGTTGTACATTCAAATATTCAGAAGTCAAGGCTCGGCACCGGGCATTTGCGAGCATTTGGCATCCCGATGAGCACAATTTCGCAAGAACAGACAAAACAGATGATAAAGCAAAAGAATGCTTCTAAGTCATCAGCAATTCCCACAAATTTCTGAACACCAAATTGGGTTGACATCAAAATGCTGGATCAATAATGAACCTATTTGATGGATTCATAAAGAACTTATTAGAATCTCAAAGAACAAAAAAGGATTTATTTGAAAATATTATAGTCTGGTTGATATGCAATCTGTGTGAGGACATCCAAGGTAAAAGTCAACACAAAAAAAAACGAACAAAATCATGGGTCACTGGATGTGGCTCCTTCTAGAATGTTCGCGTGTGAATAGGAGAAAGATAGTCGCGTGACTTTACGTAATTCTAGGTAAGGTGCAGCAATGAAGCAACCGGCCTTTATTTCCGTATAAATAAGAGACCGGCTAAGAATTCAATCAATCAATCATTTACCACGTACACATATCTAAAATAAACCATCTAAAAATTACAAGTCTTAACAGGAGGCATTTCCCTCTGGAATGTATGTGTATTAGTCCGTCTTTGATTTGAGCAGCTTCAAAGTCAAGTCCTTGTAATGATCTTCACTTTATCTGAAGGTTTTCAAAAGTTTCTCATACATCTCATCAGAATAGTCCACTGAAATAAATAAAACAAGACCAATTTTACAATGAAAAACATCCAAGTCTTGACAGAATTTTTTCATCATCCCCATTACTACGAATTTCAGGAATTTAGCAACAAAAATTGGTATTTTGCTGCAAGTCAGACTTTTTGGCAAGCCTGAAAGACCCGGGATTTAGTGTAGATGCCATGAAAATAACAAAGTCAATGATTAGTTGGTTTGATAAATAATTTAAATCATACTAGAAGTTGCATGAGATCAATTGTGAGCCCATCACACATATTCATTCAATCAAATAGCATGTAA
>JALLAY010001623.1:0-10028 GCA_036939635.1 Cyclotella baltica | reverse complement strand
ATTGCACAGCAGCCGCTGGAGATTTTTTATTTTTTCAAACGGAGTCAGTGAAATAAAGATAAATGAAATTGAACATACACGAAATAAGAACGGAGTAAAAGCATATGTTATTCACCTTTATTCACGCATGTTTTCGAAAGGTCAGTTAAACGTGTCGTTTCGTGGTATCAAAAGTCATTAAAATCTATTGCCCATGCACTTTTACTTCAATGTCAACAGTAAAAAAATCATCCTGCGATCATGTCCCAAAATCCTTCTTTATTCTTCACATCCTTTCGAAACGTAAGTGAAACGTGGGTCAATTCGTTGTATCAATACGAATAACAATTTATTGCCCGTGCAGTTTTTCACTTCAATGTCGAAAAGAAAAAAATCATCCCATGATAATGTCCCAATAAAATATCCAATTTTTCCGTGACTTCCGAAGGTAATTCATGTGACCTGATTCCACTTGGAACAATCATCTATTGCCCATGCAGTTATCTACGACAATGTGTGCAAGACAAAATCCCAACCAAATCAGTTTCAACAGTATTTGCCCAACCAGATCAGTTTCAACCATATTTGTCCAATGGAATCAGTTTCAAGTCAGTTTCAGCCATATTTGCCCAACTGAATCAGTTTCAACCGTATTTGTCCAATGGAATCAGTTTCAACCTTATTTGCCCGATGGAATTAATTTCAACCGTATTGGCCCAAATATTTCAGTTTCAATCATATTTGCCCAACACAATTAGTTTAGACCGTATTTGCCGAACCAAATCAGTTTCAACCATATTTGCCCAATAGAATCATTTTCAAATGTATTAGCCCAACGGAATCAGTTTCAACCGTATTTGCCCAACTGAATCAGTTAAGACAGAATTTGTCCAACCAAATCAGTTGCAACCGTATTTGGCCAACCAATTCAGTTTCAATAGTATTTTCCCAACCAAATCAGTTTCAACTGTATTTGGCCAACCAATTCAGTTTTAACCATATTTACCTAACCAAATCAGTTTCAACCATATCTGCCCAACCAAATCAGTTAAAATTGTATTTGCCCAACCGAATCAGTTTCAACTGTTTTTTTTTTCAACCAGATCAGGTTCAACAGTATTTGTCAAATTGAATCAGTTTCAAGTCAGTTTTAGCCGTATTTGCCAAACTGAATCAGTCAAGACAGTATTTCTCCAACCAAATCAGTTGCAACCGTATTAGCCCAACTGAATCAAATTCAACCGTATTTGCTCAACCAAATCAGTTTAAACCATATTTTCCCAATCAGATCAGTTTCAACCGTATTATCCCAAATAATTCAGTTTCAACCGTATTTTCCCAACTAGATCAGTTTCAACCGTATTTGTCCAATGGAATCAGTTTCAAGTAAGTTTCAGCCATATTTGCCCAGCTGAATGAGTTGCAGCCGTATTAGCCCAACTGAATCAATTTCAACCGTATTTGCTCAACCAAATCAGCTTAAACCGTATTTTCCCAACCAAATCAGTTTCAACTGTATTTGCCCAACCAATTCAGTTTTGATCATATTTACCTAACCAAATCAGTTTCAACCATATCTGCCCAACCAAATCAGTCAAAATTGTATATGCCCAACTCACCTTCTGACAATGCTTCATAATGCAATTATTATGTGCTTTGGAGACTTGTTAATCGGTAAAAAATCAATTTGATGCGTGTTTGACAAATCCTAGCTTCAAATGGCATGAATCAAAGTACTTCATAAGAAACGGGTTGACAGTAAATTTTCTAAAATTCACCCAAAAACTCACCTTCTGGCAATGCTCTGGCAATGCTTTGTAAGTCAATTATTATATGCTTTGGAGACTTGTTAAGTGGTAAAAATTCAATTTGATGCGTGTTTGACAAAATCCTAGCTTCAAATGGCATGAATCGAAGTACTTCATAAGAAATGGGTTGACAGTAAATTCTCTAAAATTCACCGAAAAAACTCACCTTCTGGCAATGCTCTGGCAATGCTTCGTAAGTCAATTATTATGTGCTTTGGAGACTTGTTAATTGGTAAAATTCAATTTGATGTGTGTTTGACGAAATCCTAGCTTGAAATGGCATGAATCAAAGTACTTCATAAGAAACTGGTTGACAGTAAATTCTCTAAAATTCAACCAAAAACTCACCTTCTTGCAATGCTTCGTATGATCCTAGCTTCAAATGTCATGAATGGCTTCAAATGGCATGAATCGAAGTACTTCATAAGAAACGGGTTTACAATAAATCATTTAACAACAGCTTCACAAGGGTGTCAACATTGAGAGAGTTGTGGATGAATTGATATATTGATATTGCTTTTATGGAATGAAGCTTCCATCTTTCCATGGAACATTGAAATACGACATTACAACATTTATCACGAAAGGTGCTTACAGTAAACATGTTGAGCTTATCTATTTCTCTACATTGGCCCATTTGAACAAATAGAATTGCCACTGTCCACCAATTTTGGTGTTCACAGTTCTTACTATCTAAATACCCCAGACACGTAATTTTGGCATTCTATTAAGAGGGGCTCAATATGTTTCAGCCCTCAATGGACATTTTTGGTCAGATAAAAGCATGAAATATTTAATTCAGTGGCCCTTATCCTTTTCTATGTGTTGTATGTTCCGTATATTGCAGGAGCTAACGTGGCGGTAGCTTGCAGCAGTTGTATTATTTGCAGCAGCACTAATACACTTATATCATTTGTGGCAGCACTAATACACTCATATCATTTGCGGCAGCACTAATACACCATATCATTTGCGGCAGCACTAATACACCATATCATTTTGTGGTCACAAGAGGTGACACAATCTTACTCGTCTACAGAAGAAGTTAAGTACGGTGGAATAAAAAGTGAAGCAAAAATTTAAATACTTTACGTTCAATTTCTATCAAATTAAGTGGAGCGAAAAAAATTCATCATGCTATCCCAAAGTTATTTGAGCACCTATTCTCCTAAAGAAGTCGATTATTGTGCACTAATATTCCTTCAAAAAAATGCAGCCGAATTTTCTGACACATTCGAATGATGTAGATTGTTGCTTCATGCGAGCTTCTCCAGCTTATAGTGTTGTTTCGTCAAAATTGGCCGAGCATATGAACACTCACATCACCAAGTTTGACTTAGCGCAATTGTTGGTTAACTCCGACGAATTTGGGCAATGGTTTTTAATTAGTGTCTCCAACACTGAAAGGATGGCATGGTTCGAAGAATTTTTGTACGTAGACCAAGACAAACTTAATGGCATCTATAGGGGTCTTCTTTATCAGCTATGGAAATTGTTTGAGAAGTCCATGACTGGAAAGAAGGATGTTTCGATGGAGAGTTTATTTCGATCTTACCTGCTATCTGAAGAGTTTAAGGAATTGTGTGAGCAAGATTTATATAGCATTGTACTTCCAGACAATAGAATGTGCACTCTATACTTGGACAAATCAATCAAAACAGCAATCTTTGACAAATGTTTATACAAAGCAGTATCAGAAATGATCAACAAGACATCAGACAATAGCGTTGAATTAGAAGTCGACCCAAATGATCCAATGTTTATCAGCTCAATGCAAACAATGGTTGGCGGAGGCATTAGAAAAGCAAAGTTGAAATATTGCCCAGCACCAAATAAAAAACGAAAGAAGTCCGTAGTCAAGCCAGACGCAGCAACCATCAAGTTATTCAGTCAATTGTTTTTCTATCAGAATGTCAAGAAATCAGTAGACGACGAATATGAACAATACTATCCACACACACTCAAACACGCCAATATGGGTGGGTTGCATCTCATCACAAAACAATTCATACCATGGTCAATTAAATTGTTTACGTTTATTGTTCAAGGCTACTCAAAACAAAACATTTTGATCAATCGCCGTGAATACATTGCCAAACACTTAGCCAAGCTCCGAGACGACCTTGAATGCTTCGAACAATTTCAAGAAATCACTGCAGCACTTGGAATAACAATCAACACACAAAAACTCAAAGCAATTCACCTGCGCATTGCTGAGTATGCCTTCAGAGCGTATTCAAATCAAATTAATAAAGAAGAATTCAACAAAATCAAAAGCCTAGCCAGTGACAAAACCAATTTAGCTTTTCGAACCCAAGTCCAAGTAGGTGCTCATGATGGAGATGCTAGCAGCGCATCCGAAGGCGTAACTTCTCAAACTATATCACCAGATATTGCAAAAGAGCTTGGATTGTCGTGTCTTGCTGGCCGAAAATCTAAAACCCCAGAAGANAAAAGAGTACTATACAAAAACACCAATACATACCTAATAAAATCCCCCGCAATCCCCCTTTGTTTAATGCACACAACTGGCATAACATAATTATTTAGTGCTGTAATAATTTGCACTTCTATCCAGCAACTGACAGCCAGAGAAGTGAAGCACTCGGGAGGTACCTGTGAAAAATAAAATAAATTGAAATGTCGTGCGTCACCTGTTGTGTTTGGAGGAATCACAGAGACTAGAGGAGCCTAAACGTTGGCCGAAGGTGTGTGCATTTGCGGAAGATACTTGGAAGAGGGGGAATTTGATGGAGCTGAGCCATTGTGTGTGTATTCACACGGCTCGGGGACTGGAGCGATGGAGAATAAAATAAGCGGCGGAGCTGAGCCATCGTGTGTGTATTCACACGGCTTGGAGGACAAGGATTAAGGCGAAGGCGATGAATATTTATCTATGGAGGAGGGAGGAGATGCTAAAAAGGAAGTGGCCGGTGGCGGTGAGCGCTGGAAGCGGTGAGAGAGTGGAGAGTGGACGATGACCTTTCAGTTTGAACTTGGCTTGGTTGCAGTTGCAATTCAGTCGTGTCACATCAGCAAGAAAGTAAAACCAAAGAATGAAAGGTTTTTGGTTCACTTGTTATTGTGTGACATCAAAAGTGATTTAAGCGCAGATAGAACAACATACGGGACTGAAACTGTGCCCAAACGGGGTTAAAGAAGGGCTAAAAAATGAGTTACATACCTAGTATTTATTGACCTATGCCGTCCCCGAAGTTCGGAAAGAGGCAGCAGTGAGCCTCGAGCCTCAAGCTAACCACTCAACTATAAACCCAGGTAGCGACCAGCGACCAGCAACAGACCCCCAGCACCAGCACCTCCAACCTTAGCGCCTCCGCCTCCAGTGCGACCGCCAACCGCCACAGACCAGCGAAGAGCCTCGACCAGCCGAACGCGTTTGTCAAAACGAGAGAACGAAACTTCGAGAGCTGAGCAAGGGGGAAGGGGGCACCAAAGTCAAGTCAGACCAACTTGTATCATAACTGGCTTCTTCTTGATTTAACACGGTTTATTTTTTGGTTGCTAGTGTTGCATAGCCATAATGAAATGCCACTTTTCGAAACGAACACATGCCTCTAGTCCGCCATCACCGATTCGTGCCTTCGTAACAATAACAGCTCTGCTTCGACTACCAAAATCACACTCATTTTCCTTCCCATCTACTCCCAAACATGATCTAACGGGTGAATTTTTAGTTCAAAATCAATTAGCTCAATATCAATCATCCAACCTTTCAAAAGTTTACGAATTATGCAGCCCATTTTTTAAAGAAGAAATTGGATCGTTGTCTGATTTCAAAGAAGCAATTAATAAACCGCCATATAATTTACTATTGGGTCATGAACGAGCAGATATAATGCTAGAAACCCTTCCTGATACATCTAGTAGAGATGAAGATGGGTTGAATGCCGCTTGTTATTTAGTGTTTATTAAACCGGGAATGCATGCTGCTTCAAGATTTCCGGTCTGGTTTTGGTGGGAGGTCTCAAGGCATTATTTAGAAGAAGGTGATGACGAGGGTGAATGGAAGGTGGATTGTGTTGTGCCCGATTTTGACGATTTGGAGTTTGAAGCAGAAAATTTGGCGCAGTTTTTAGAATTTGGGGATGATGACGAGTTAACATTCCTTATGGATGTAGACGAAGACGACGACGAATGACCGATGACCAATTAATCTTTAAGATAACAATCAATAGAGGGTAGGGTATACGATAAACTTGAACCGATTGAGAGAAGAACTGGTAGACTCTGGTTCAGTCTTGAAAATCAAAACACGGATCTAATTCATGTATAATAGGCAAGGAACATTAAAAAATCACGTCATTTAGGAGAATATAGGATAAATTAATTATTATCGTATGAGTTGGTATAAGTACTAACTACGTACTAACTAACATTGATTAACACACCAATTTCGACTGAGTAATCCAAGTCTCTAATGACAAGTTGCTACCAAATCACCTCAAGAGATGGGTTCACAACCAATTCAACCATCATCCCACTTCGCTTCAATCCTTCTCCATGTACATCTACATCATAAACCCCCTCAACCACACTTCTATCAATATAATACAATAATTCACTCTCTTCCCCGTGAGGATTTCCAAGTCCCTTCCCTCCTCCTACCTGCCGTGACCCATACCCCAATACATTTCCCTCTAACACATCAAGCACTCGAATATCTTTATCAGTCAGTCCAGGAAACATATCTTCTTCGTCTACAACAAACTCCATCATGTCATTTGTGTCAGAAGTATAACTGCTTTCAGTTGTCCATGTTGACAATGGGGCGATTGTATTAGTTTCTTGCATTGCACCCAATTCTAACTTTAATTCGCTCTGATTGTCAGCCTGTTTTCTTTGGAACAATATGACATCCATGACTGTTAAATCGTCAAAGTTGATTTCACTCGTTATTGATTTTGAGGTGGTTGAAAATAGTGTAAATGCACGTTGATGAAATAATTTATGGCTCGGTTGAAAGGCACACGACGAGTGAACCAAGAAACATATGAAGAAGCCCAGCAATACAATGCACGTCATCTTAAAGGAGCACGTTATTATCATATGAGCTATTGCTAAGAGGTAAGAGCTTGGCTGAGCTAAAGACCGTCGGTTTGAGCTACTACGAAGAGGTCGACGTGTGATGAGAGAAAAAAGGAAGAAGGAAGGTGCATATGACGACGAGAGACGACGAGGACTGATTGGCGAAGTACCTTTTAAAGTAAAAAGCATTTATCAAGCCTCTTTAAGGCGAATCTCTGATGTTTTTTATGAACCAATTAAATCCAAAAACAAATTTTAAAGGTATTCCCCATTCCCCATTTCCGACTGACACCGACGACCGACGACCTCGAGGACGCTGGCGAGAGAGCACCCCCAGCAAGACACAATGAGTACGAGACCACATCCCCCGCGAGCCGTCCCCAATCGTCGACGCAAGATGAACAGTAAAAGAAACGATGGAAAACAAAAGCGTGTTCATGACTATGGCATGAGTAGCGATGCATTTAACGGCAAATGTGAACCGGAGCCCGTGTTTCCAATTCTTCGGCTACCCGATGCAGCAATGTCACGTGCATTCTCATTTCTCCCATTTAAAGAACGAGTGCATTTTGCCATGATATTGCCAGCTTGGAAAGAAGAACAGACACAAGATATAACTAAAACAGTTATTGCGGCAGAACCTGTGGATTCCATTGACTTGTTGGATCTTGGTGATGATGTTGCTTCTGAATTATTGGATGGTGATCTGAAACACATTCTAGAATCTATTGATGCGGTCGATAACCTCAAAAGCTTGAAGCTAACCCATTGCTATAAAATAGTAGGCCATGGCCTTCAGCCTATATCTGGATCAAGGGTATTGCAGACTGTTGATTTGAGTCTAGTAGCTCGATACGAACCGTTGGAGGCCGGAGTAAATGGTTTGATTTCTACTGAAGCAGTACTTCCAATCTTGAGCAGCATAATAGAATCTCAGCAGATGCCGCTGAACGACCAAATTATTGATAACATCAATCAGGTTGCACTGAGAAACATTGAGCTACCTGGGATATGGCGTAATAGTCGAGGGGAGGACCTTATTCATTTTCTTTCCATATACAGCAATCTTGGTCAACAATGTGTGAAATGCAACAGAATTGATTTTCGCAGAGGAATTACAGATTTTCCCTACATGATGTCTTCATACAGAACCTGCTATGAATGCACTAGTCACTACTGTGCAACTTGTTCATTCACTGTGGCACCCGTTGCTCCTATTCTCCAATGCAATAAGTGCAGAAAGAATACATGCAATAACTGCGACCCTGTGCGTGCATGTGATGAGTGTGAAGATCATTTCTGCACTGGCTGTTGGCAACTTGATTATTGCGAACGTTGCGAGCTTTGCTTTGAATGTGCTAATCAATGCGGACAGTGCCTGGAGAGAGGCTGTCATTGCTATGTGCCAGAGTGTAGTGGCTGTGAGGACTTCATTTGTCATGACTGTGGAAGTTTTTGTGATGACTGTGATTTTCGGTATTGCACCGCCTGCAGCGAAATCAACATGTTTACGTGTGATTCATGTGGTGGAACTAGATGCTTTGTTTGCCAACGTCATTGGGTAGAATTTGGCCATGTTGAGTGCAGAGCTTGCCTCGTCCAGTTATACATTGACAACAATTGATTGAAGAATTACGGAAAGCCTCTGGGTTATGTGTCATGGTTGGATATCAGTTTTTGTGGTACAACTTGACAACTGCTTACACCAACACCATCCTTGCTTAAGTACTCATGAACAATGCCAGCCCTTAACTTTATAATGATTGTTCATTGACAAAATAATGGCACCCGCAGACTAATGATTTATTAATATTGTAATTTATGTTTGTTAAATGTTCTTTTACTATGAAATGTGAAATTGACTTACAAGTCTAGTAAGACTCAGCACAATTGACTTGTAATTGTTAAGAGAAGGGACATTTCTACTTTCAACAAATTTTCCGCTTGTGTGCAGTTGGTAATATATTGCCAGGAGAAAAGTATATAGAAGTTCAATCAACCACTATATCCTTACCACTGTTTTATTTTGATCACACATGTTTTAAGTGAATTAACACAAAATAAGACAAGTCAACAACAACTTTGATTTATACTATTTCGTTGCATCTGCAGCCTCTGTAGACCTTCTCTTTTGACTCTCGCTAACCTCATATGGTCTCGAATTTTGGGGGACAGCCTATAGGACAAAAGGGTTTCACCATCTGGACTAGAAGCAGAAGCTGCTCGGTCACTGTTACTGCTTCTCATTATTTTGAGATTGACACTGACAGCACGAAATCTCTGATTAACCAAAATCTCCCCTTGCAAAGATGAACGACCTAAAGAGAGCTCCATCTCAATAATCTGAATCAACTGACGCTGAAGCTCTTCCTGAAGCATATTCCTTTTGCCTAAAATACTTCAAAAATACCTACCTACCCAAGTGACATACCCAATTCTAATCCATATTAGCATCTGATTATTTGTTTGGCAATGAAGAGATTTGTGGTTCTTTTGGTGAGATCACGATTACAATGTCAATAGTGCTCTGACATAAAACTTATTCTTAATACTTGCAAGACTTACTCTGGGAGGCTTCAGTAATGTTTTGAAGATCATTAAGTGCACTCCAATTGGACTTACACCACCTTATGATATCTCAGTAATCTTTACATGTAGGTGGTAAATGGGAAAAATAATTCCAATGTGTGGAAGTCTTGGAATCTAGCAACATCTACAATATTAATGTATATCCTTGATAAGAATCTCTGCGCTTAAAGATGAAGACAATTTACATAACCCGCCAGTTTCAACTGAGTCCATAACCACCTCTCTTGCACACATTAGCTCATTTGGAAAGCAAAGTCCTGCCAAAAAAGCAAGAATTAGACTGTTGATGCTCAATCTATGAAAAGTGTAAATGAGATAATGAAAAAAAATCAATCTCCCAAATACAAACTAGGAGGTTGTACATTTCCCAAAGTGTCAATGTCTCCTGAGTGTATAAATCCTATTTCATTGTAGAAGTGTTTTTGATAGAAAGCCCCGGCACAAGATCAACTGTATGGAGTGCTCAGTTCTCAGTTCAAAAAAGATCCTATGTAGAGTCTTGAATAGAAGAAACACAGATATAGTTTTGCTGCATTTACTCTCGTTTGTGCACATCTATAAACGCTCCAACACGTCGTCGACGTAACGCCACGCTTTTTACATATT
>JALLAY010001621.1:0-20657 GCA_036939635.1 Cyclotella baltica | reverse complement strand
CAAGAACGAGCTATTGATAGACAATCAATCAACAATCAACCATCAATCGAAGAAGCGGTGACGGTAAACAATTGAACTTGATATCAATTGAGTACCATCCGCCGCTTCATTGCCGACGAGCAAGGCGGCTTGCGGTTTCAATAGTTTCAAATAGGAAGCCCGTGGGCCGGCCTTCCAAAAGGTATCCGACATCGAAGGTTTTATTTCCCTGCAAACGGGTCCGTATCCACGTGAATCCTAGCACGATGGACGCGGACGCGGACACGGAATCGGATTAAATGGACGCGGCAGTGAAACGGATGCGGACACGGACACGGAATAAACGCAGTTGGAGTTTTTACGTGTGCTGCGGTATTGATTCTACGTACGTGATTTTTGCGCTGATCGTGGGGGAACTCCCGCTAATCTTGGGCCAACTCCGAAATTTTACTAGCGAAAGCAAGTGAAAACGTGCCAACCCTCGGCCATCACGGCCACCATGAGACCGCGCTCTCAGCGACAATGAATAACCATCATACACCCAATCGGCGCAATCGGCTGTCACCCCCACCACATCTTCACTGCCTCGAGCTGTTCATGTGACCACAGCTTCGGCTAGTGCCGGTAGTATTTTAGGCGCCATGTCTAGGGCCCAGAATGTCGTGAAATCTCAATTTTGCACCACGAGACAATAAACAACGTACATTGAAGAAGCGGACATGCTCCTGCAATAACCTCACCTTTTGCAAAGGGCTGATGATGGAATCGTCGAAGCTGGAGATGATTCTGGTGCTATTCTCTTTGGCGCTGTGTCATGCATAGGGCTCAGTACATTGTTGCGGATCTCAACTTTCACTTTGTGTCTCTGTTGTCCAAGTAAGACAACAATATCCGCCAATGGTCAATTCAACAGACAAACGAGATGAGGGAATTGTTAGTGAATTATTGCAATTGATGATGCAGCTCAAGAAAAACAATTTGTTACAAGCAAAGCTTCCAACTCCTTGTTAAACTTTCGGCTTAGAAACACACCTTACAACAAATTCAATGGAGCTCATCATTTTTGCGAAGCGGCAATTGTCATGGTGCAGTTTGTTTACTTTGCACTTGCAGAGATGTAATAAGTTGTTGAATTTTGTTGAGATGTTGCTGTACGAACTAAAATTAACCTATCTTAAAACAACTACTCATCATGAGCAAAAAACAAGCGATGAAAAGAATTCATCTAGAATGTCAAATGGTGTTCATTTATTTGTTTGATACGATATTGTTTGATTTGTCGGCTGCCAGACTACCAAGAATTCAACGAGAGTAAAATATGGACACTGATTCGACCACAAATTATTGTCGCTGTGTTTGCGTTGCTGCTGTTGTTGCGTATGGATGAACCACACACATCAGCTATTGCCCCTAATGCTGGTGCTGCCATGATAGTTGATTGTCCCGTAGTAACAAAACAGCAAACAGCACACTCTCAGCGGCTTGAACTTGCTGCTGCTAATAAAATGACACTGCTGCTATCCTTCCTAACAAGCTCGATTCGTCTTGATCTCGCCTGCTGTAGCTTTCTCTTCGCAGCGAAAGTCGTTCGTTGCAGGATTCGATCTAACACACCAATAATAAGCAAGCATACTATTTCTCTTTCACTGACGATGATGTGGGGAGTTGGTTGACTGACTCTTGGAGTGGATCTCGAAGTGGCAACTGCGAATTGTAGATTGTTTCCCAAAGAAGCAATAAGTTGCTTAGCATCTTCATACCATTTGATTGCTCCACCACTGCCAATTGTTCGTAGGCGTTGGTTGGTGTGGTGTTGGTTTCATCGTTGTTTGTTAGAAGAGATTGTTACTTCAGCCGGAGGAGATTCAGATTTTGGAATTAACTATTGTTCATTTTCTGCCTTTGCGTTCCAGCAGCCTTCCTGCCACAACCGACTGGAGCTTTAGGATTCTGGCTGCATATCGCTCTGCCTTCCGATTCAGCCACTTTTTATCATTCAAATGAAAATCACTTTTATTGTCAACTTTATTTGGCACCACCATGCCCTTGTTCTTTCTCTTTTAAGCAGCTGTACAGAGATGGAGCTTAGGTAGACCGATTACCGCCTCCCTGTCGGCTCTCAATGCGAAGTTACTTTCTCATCCGACTGGAGCTTTCGTATTCTGGCTGCCTATTGTTCTCGGGCATCGGCGGATCTTCTGCCTTCCAACTCGGCTAATTATCAAGCTCTGTCAACGAGCAATGGGGAGTTTGTTACTCTTTTCTCATATGGTGGACGTTTGATGAAATGCGAACGAAGATTGTTGACGGTCATTCTGATCAGTGAGAACAGAGACGCCACCAAGATTGAAAACCTGCTCCACTCGGTCGGAGCAATGGCAAGCCTCCCTGGCTGCTAAATCCTAATGTGTTGAGGGCTCCGCGCGCAATGTGATGGAGGTTGGGTTTGTGGTTTGTGGCCATGGTTTCAGCGATGATGCCTCGTGTTTTTGCAGAGACTGCGAGAGAATCTCCTGAGAATGGTGGCAAAAATAAGTAATGATACCAAAAGATACGGTCATTCTAGTATGATTCCTACAGAGGAATTATTCTGCGTAAATTCTGTAGAATCAATACCGCAGCAGAACGAGCGGTCATTCGACTCTTCCAACTGCGTTTATCGGATTAAATGGACGCGGAAGGGACGACACGGATGCGATGCCATGGATGCAGCGCTTAAATGGACGCGGACGCGGATTTGATGTCATGGATGCAGCAGCACTGCAATGGAGGACATGTAATCATGGTGATGCAATGGATGTGGTAGTGATGGGGTGAGGCTAAGATTATTATGGCAGCACTATGGTAGTGTAGCATCATAGGAACATAAACATTACTATTATTTACCAATCCATGTCATGTCATCAGGGCGCTCACAAACATTTAAACAAGGCTTGCCAGTGTGCTTTGTCACTGCCTGCTTGTACAGTCTCATCCGCTTTCCAATCGCCTGGTAAGTTGGTTTCTTCTTCTGACTGCCCTTCCTTTCATTGACTACCTTCTCCTTCTCCGCATCCTTGCCCTCCAATGTCCACATTTTCATGAAAGCTCTTTCCGAAATCACATCACTCAGTTGCATAAGATCCTCCCTCTTCACTGCTTCCGTAATGCCACTCTTCAAAGTCTTTATCTCTTCTTCGCTACATACAAAATGACACAATTCTAACGAACTCTTTACACTGGCGGGCTCCTTGTAATCATGTGTCGTAACATCAACTTTGTTCCACTCACACTCTCTTAGCTTGCCATTGAGAGAAAATTTGATCAATAGTTCAGCAATTGTGCAGCTGCCCTCAGGTCCTTTGGTAGCTTGGAGAGCATTGTTATCAAAAAGAAGCCTATTGTTGACCGTGTTGATTGGTGCAGGGGTGGCAGCGGCTGCAGGGGAAGGGACAGCAGTCGAATTGGCTGTTGATGAGGCTGTTGCACTGGCTGCAGGTGGAGGAAGTGGAGGCATTTGAGCTGTAGTAGGAGTGGACATGCCAGCTTCTGCACGGATTCTTTTTCGGGTTGGGGTGCTGCTAATCCGCGCCTCCTCTGACATCCTTATACTTTCTTGGAGTGAATGTACAGTTCTCTCCAAACGAATGATGTTGCGCTCATTGTTCTCGGTGTTTTGCAGCAAGAGGGACAGTTTGGCCTGAATGCTAGTCAGCAATGCAGACTGCTGATTAATCGCTTGAGCATGGTGAGCAAGACCGTAGCTTACTCTTGAGATGTCAGGATTGCTATTCTGAAAGTTCTCCTTGACCTGAGTAGACCACTTCCTAAGGACGAGATCCGGAGTGTGACTTGTGTAATGCTCATCTTTGATCTTGGCAGCAATCGCCGACTCTCTAACTTTCGTTGAAATGGCATTCGTAGGCCCCAATTCTTCAGTTACTTCATTGTGATACATTATGAGTGAAGCCATGCATGTACGAAGCATCATGTGCAATGGTTCATTGACCTGAAAGACCTTCATCGCTGGCGATATTACAAAGAGTTCGCCCATCATCCTGTAGACTTGATCACTGGGAAGACAGTTCAGTGTTGGGACTTTCACGTTGGATTCAGGATGCCAGTGAGCTAAGACCTTGCCACCACGGAGGCCCCTTGCAACGTTCCGCTTGTCCTCGTATGTGTCCAGAGTGGTTCCAGACTCATGGCCAGATCTTCCAGTCACATCAGTGTATGTCATATCTTGGGCAAGAAGCAAAGTCGTGATTCCTGCAACCCGCAAGGACTTCCCAGACCATGATTTCTTCAATTCTTCAGGGCAACCTTGAGGTACAGTATCACGAATCACATTCATGATCTTTTTGGCAACATTGTTGTCACTCATACGATGTAACGCCGTGAATAAGTAGCTCGAAATAGACTTCGCCGAATCATCCTCAGAGCGAAACAAGCCACCTTCAACGGCCCAATAGCTTGCAAGGCAGTGGTAAATGTCAACAGCCCAATGCTTTTTATCGGGTACCATGCCCATCGCCTGCAAAGATTGAGTTTTTGTCTCAAGCCATAGGATGTCAGACACTTCGATTTGTGGATGCCACATGAAATTAGCAGTGTCTACAAACTTAATCTCGCCAGGTCTACCTACAGCATTATAGAGGACGGACAACCACGCTCTATGCTGCAGAGGTCCATCCGTGATATTGTGGCCCAGCACAGCCTTCTTCACCAACGTCTTGAGAACAAATTCAAGGTCAAACGTAGAGACAAAGTCACATGACTCAATAGGTGTATCATGGTTTTTGTAGTACAGTGGCCGAGTTGCAGTAGCACCGTGACTGAAGTCGTTATCAAAACGTTGATGTAGATCGTTGATCTCTCTCTCCAACTTGGGCTTAAGGCGTGCCCACCACGATGGACTAGCCTGTTCATCTTTGGGGTCAAGTTGAGAAAAATCAGGGTGATTTGGGAACTCACGACGATGCCAAGCCACGACCCGACCGACGTACTTCACGATAACAATTTGACTCAAGCAGGCTATGGCATTGTCAAGATCCGCACTGGCCGGAGGAAGTATTTCACCACCAACTACTCTGAAGTACCGAGGGATAGGAGTTCTACCAAGCCAGTCACAAAACAGCATAAACATTGATTGCAGATTGTCATCTGAAATCTCATCTTCACTGACTTTACCAGTCCTCTTCGCAACATGAGAGCGCCAAAAACAGAATAAATTCAATGCAGGTTTATCTCCCTGGATGGTGTTCGCTGATCTGCCCAGTTGATGAGCTATGGATGATAGCTCTGGAGTTTTATACGGGTTATCAGGAGGTGCAGGAGCTTCATTATTGGGAGTGACAGTTGTTTCAGCATCGGCAGTGGAAGCTGCATTAGCATTTGGAGTACCGGCTGCATTAGCATTCGGAGTACCGGCTGCATCAGCATCAGCATTTGTAGTGGCAGCTAGATCACTTACAGTTGTTTGCTTCTTCGTTGATGACCCTGTAGCTGGTGCGTTTTTAGACTTTGATTTAGATGGTGAAGTACTCTTTTTAGGAGGCATCTCGTAGGTAAACAGGTTGTGGATGCAGCAGTAGGTTGCAGAGGAATGAGCTAGGTGGGAGCAGGTGTAGAGGGAGCAGTAGGTGAGTGGCAGTGAGCTACGAAAAATAATGCATGAGAAAATGCTATTTTGACTACCTCTCAATTGATCAGGGAGCAGGGAAACGCCAGCACAGGGATGTTACGTAGTCAATTGGATGGTGGGGATGGCCGTGGCGGCTGGTGGTTTGCTGCAGAGGCGGCTGTGGCTGTGGCAGCGTTGGTTTTGTTGTTGCAGTTGTGGCGGTGGAGGTGGCGGCGGCGGTTGTTCTGGTGATCACTTACTTTTAAACAGACACTGTCACCTGAACAGACGCTGTGGAGGTTCCTATTTTAGTAAGGAGGTAAATCCGTGTCCATGGCCGGCTTCCGTGTCCATGGCCGGCTTCCGTGTCCATGACCCGCTTCCGTGTCCATGACCCGCTTCCGCGTCCGCGTCCACGACGATCCGCGTCCAGCCGCATCCACGGCTTCCGCCGCGGACACGGACACGGACGCGGCTTACGCCGCGGATACGGGAAAATTTCCCACTTTGGCAACTTTTGACGTCAAACGGGCGCTGGGCATCTGTTCGTGCCCGGACACCCAGGGTGACGGGTTGTGTTGTGCCCTTTTGTGCCCGTGCCGCCCGCCTCAATCCATCAACAATCAACACCCAACACCCCATCGGTCAGTTGCACACCCGCCACTGACGGCCACGCCACTGAGCACCGCTTCGTTTCCACCATCAGAGAGAATTGCCATATTTGCGTTGTTTGCATTGCATCTGGTCGATTGTGGTGTTGTGATCCGTGAAATTCCCCTCAACACTGGCAGCAACCATCTCCAGTCTGGCACCGAGTTCAAATCAACAACGTTGTCACATTAACTTTTTGCAGGTAGGAAAATCAAATTTCGGAATCGACGGAATCAAACGAACAAAAACTGGCATTAGGCAACTCAAGTCTTGCCGCTCAACTATGATGTCTTTAATTGGTTGGTCACTATCAACTCTCTACGCAGCGGCGAGTGCATGATTTGGGTGGACACAATGAACTGGAGAGTTCGCTACTTGCTCCTGCTGCTCTTTATGGGGCTGCAAATCTCTTATGTGATCTTAATGCACAACTACAACTACGCAACTACAAGAAGTGATCTGTACATTGACGCTCCTCCGCTGAGATCTAAAGGACGAAACACAGGAACTGGCAGTAGCACATCGAAGCAAAGAGTAGTCCTTCTAGCTGGCCCTCATAAAACTGGATCCACGAGCATACAGGCCAACTTGATACACTGGCTTAGTGAGCAGAATCACCCTTCCAATCTAGCAGCCACTTGGACCTGGCCTTCACCAGTTCAGCAATTCATTCGAGATGGAAACGGCGATTGCATTGAACCGTATCCAACTCAAGTCTTCTACTGGTGGATTCTTGCAATGTATGGAGGAAAGCAAAGAGTTAATTGCATGTATTCTACAAACAACACTCAGCTGTATCAAAGGGAACAGTTCATTCAATTCTATAGGCGGGAGTTTTACAATCATTGGATGCGAGGCAAGAGTCTAGTTATTGCTACTGAGGCTTTGGATAAGGCAAAAAGTAATGAACTAGTGGTTCCTACAAAGAAAGCAGATGATGCCACCTTCAGTTATGATCGTGTTGATGCTGTCTTTCAAGAATTGCCATGGAATACAGACTACATCCCAGCAGCAGCGGGTTCTGATGAAGATGTTATGGTCGTTGTAGTTTATCGATCGCCCCGGATTGATCACTTGCAATCTATGTGGCATCAATGTTGCATGCGGAAATTGAACATGTCATTTCATGGCTACTTGACGGGGTCGGATTCTCCTCTCCATCTTAGCGGTAGACTCCTCCCTTTTGATTCTCTCTTTCTTGCCAGCAGATTCTTGGACAAAGGTCTGCAACTTACACTTATTGATATGGAAGGTGTCATTGAGAGAGGATACGATATTAGCAATGTCGTGGCGTGTGATATCTTAGGGGCGAATTGTAATACGGACAAGACTTTCATTGGACTTGAACACGAAAAACCTGAGCTCAAGAATGTCAGAAGCAAATTTGAAGAAGCTTCAACTTTCAATAACGTGACAGCCCATCATAAGGAACGAATCAACTCCGCCATATTGAGCTATGATTGCAACTATGCATACATTGTCAACCATCCAAATGTTCAGGTTTTATACTCGTTTGGACTAAAGAGGATGCTTGAGGGTTGTAAGGTCTTGAAGGAGAAAGACAAGATTAAAACTTTGAAGAGTCTCACAGAACACATAGCTGCAATTGTACGTGAGCCGAGCTGAAAAAGACTGCATAATATGTAACACAATTATGTTGACATGTGTTAGTAATCATTCTGTTTAGGAGTATTTTTAATCTACCGGATGGTTTTCTTGCCCCGAGGGTTATTCCCCACGTCTGCAGCCCATCTATCGTATAAATCTCATGTGGCTTCGGTTTATACCAAGAGAAATGGGTTTGTCTCTTCAATTTGATCGGTTCTTTCAATGCCTTCCAACAATGCTAATCTCATATCCCACTCATCAGAAATTCTATGCTTTACTGCCTAGTCCTTTGGTATGGAAATGTAGGATACTTTTTGTCAATCTTTGCCCAGTGTTTGACACTTATGTGTTCCAATTTCAGCAATGCCCTCATGTGACTGATCAAGCTAGGGCCAGCATCAGTGGGCTGTAAGTCACACCACTCAGCAAGCAGACCAACAGCTAGATCTTTAAATTTAAATGGCATGAATCTAATTTAGGCAATATTGAATGATTTGAGCTGGCAGAAGCACAGTCAAAAAACTTATGTTATTTTGCAAAGCCAGCTCCTTGACAGTACAGAGGATAATATTTTCAAGATAGAGCTGCTCACTAATGCTCCACTTGTATTTATTATATAAATGTGGTTCGTGCTTGAAAAGCGCACATTTCCCCACTAATGTTTAAACTATCTTGTTTCTTTAACTAATCCCAATTCTTGATACAGTTTTTGAGTATTTTGACTAGGTCATCATCATCTATTTTGAAGAAGTGACACACATTAAGATTGTTCAGTGCAACAAGGTTATGAATGGCTTAGATAAATGTGACTGTTTTGAGTGTCAGTCATTCATAGAAGTGTTCTTCTCTATCCAGTCAGATCAAAAAGTCTCCGTGTTGATAGCATTCTTGCTTGATATCTTCCCAGGGGCCAGTCATGATGAAGAAGATAGTATAACCACTTGGCCCCCAAAAAGTATCACCAAGAACTTGACAAATGGACATAAGGTACTTTGTGTTCATCAGATTGGGTCAAACAAGACTTAATGGTCTTGGAAAGGATACATGAATACGTGCATCCATTAACAAGGCTAACCACCTCGCCAAAACCTTGGAAAGAACATTATTGCATAGGTTTTGACAGGGAAACAAGTACACAAGCAGTAATTTCTGATCTGAAGGGCGTCGATAATTTCTGCCCATGGATAGCCAAAGCTGCAACTTGTTGGTTTCTTTATCACGGTGGGTCCACAATGCACAGCATCAGTGGATGCCAGTATCCACTCCAATCTGGGTCAATGTTTCTCCTCACATTGAAGTGCGGGGATGTGTTTGTTAAGTCAGTAGATATGTAGATAAAATAGCTCACTCACTCATACTTTACACTCTATTTTATGTGAGAGCAGACATAGCAGGGAGAGAGAGCCCCTTTACGGGCCCTACTTGATCGTGACGGGTTAATTCACAGACACTTGGCAAAGATTTCCAAAGATATGGTCCATCAAGTTCGAAACCACAAACACACAAACACCACACAAAACAATCTCATACACTCGTGGAGAAGGCCACCCACCACATTCGACATCCACAAGCAGCGACAGTCCGCTAGTAATAATACACGGAACAGATCCTCCGATCAACCTACTCTCTTAATTCCAACTCTTACCAATGTTTGCACGAGCCACCCTCCCCCTTCGCCGAACTCTGACTCCCCTAGGAGACCGAATCCTAATCCGCCGCGCTGAAAAGGAAGTCAAAACCGCATCCGGCATCCTTCTCCCCACTGACAAGGCCAAGGATGCAAATGAAGGAACTGTAGTTTCAGTAGGTCCAGGTTTGAGGGATGTGAATGGTGTGTTGCATGCTCCGACGATTAAGAGTGGGGACAGTGTGCTGTTGCCCAAGTATGGTGGAACTGAAGTTGAGATTAGTGAAGAAAAGTATTTTTTGTTTAGGGAGGAGGATCTTTTGGGCAAGTTTGAGTAGACGGACCGGTCATGAGGGGTTGGTTTGATTTGGTTGGAGAAATCACAATGCGTCAGAATAGATGACTTTAGAGCAATGGAATTCAATATCCAATAAACAAAATATCTGTGTGTTTCATAGAAGGAAGAAGCTGTGGGGGTTGAAAGGATTGTTTCCTGCGCGTGGTTTGTGAGTGGAAATGATAACTTTAACAATTTTACATGACAGCTGATGGCTGATGTGTGTAACCACCCCTTATTCCCTTTAAATTAATAGACATTGATTATTGTCGACGTGACTTATTATCTGCTTAATGTTGCCAAGGCGGCACAGAGTATGTTCTCAAGAGAAAACTTTTGATTACACCCATCTTCTCCCCTTTTGAATAAAAGTAAGGAAGCGCCAACATAAAGTACTTTTGGATAAATAAACTAAGGGCTCACAGTTTAGCATCCATGTTAATTAAATAGATATGTACAGGTGCCCAAATATGCAAACTACTAGATATCATTCAGTTTATCTAATTGACTAGAACTTTATCAATTGGTGGGTGATTCCTCATCAAATCGAATACCTGGGGCGATAGCAATATTGCCATAACTCATGTCTTGATTCAATTTCACATAATCCCAAGTCTTGAGCTGAAGCATTTCAAAAAAGACATCAACAGCAATATGGCTAGAGCACCCAGCACTACTAAGTGAGTTGTAGCTTAGGCTTGCTTCTACATCTCTTCAGCATTGTCTTCGTCGGTGTTGTAGTTCCTTTATATTTGTTGTCAAATCTTCCAATTTTCAAAGAGAATTTAAATGACTTCTGTTTTAATTAAGATGAAGTCTGGTTAATGTAGTTTAAATTAACAAGTGAACCTTTATCCTTTAGATTTCAATGGAGGTCTATCACAGGGACCGTACAGTGGCGTTCGTTTGATTTGACAGGATTGCATAGAATTCTAATTGATTGATGATTTCCTCTGATGGTTTGGTCCTTGTTTCCCTTCTTTTAGTTTGCATTGTTTATCTTTCAAAACCTTGTAACATGTTTGCTTTTGATTGTCTTTTTTCTAACCGCATGCTCAGTAACGGAGGGTGAATTTGAAGTAGAGTTCTGTTCTTTAAACTGTATTGAATTTATTTGGATTGTTATTCCTTGTTTTTCATTAATGAATACTTTTGGTTGTGCAGAGCACCCTTTGTGCTGAGGTGTTGTTCTTGTGCTATAATGATGGCTAAATCTCTGTCCTTGTCAGAGTCAGAGGTCTTCATCCATGGAATTATGAGGCTCGTTCATGCTTGCTTTTGAAAAGTATCTACTAATAATTCATTCAGAGTCATCAGAGTGCTTAATTTTCATTTAGTCGCATGTTTACTGGGGTGTTTGGATTTTTGTTCAAAATTGAACTCATTAATTCTTTTGTGGCGAGCATGAATGTTTCTGTTGGACTGACTTGTGACGTTTTTCAATCAAGACGCTGCAGGTTGTGTTATTTGAAATATACCTGTGTGTTCCGTATTATAATGTAAGATCTGTCGTGCTCTTTTACTGTGCCGACATAACATGCAGCTTCACTGAGTTAAAACTATAGAAGCCCAAGCTTGTTCTGAGTGTTGAATCAAGATAGATGAGGGTTTTTTGTTTCCGGTGGTGCTGATGGAGAAAATTAAAATTGATATATTTTTGTCTTCTAGTGTTGCTAGATGTAGATCCCAGCCATGATTCGATTGACGAAACCACACATCGCCCCTCCTTGTCTCATGTTCTATCATCATTGTTCACTAATCTTTGTCTGATGTTTCTTTGTCTGATACACTACCATCTGATTGCATAGTTGTCTTCAACATGTAGTTGGGATGGTAATTGGGACATTAGTGACGTGTGACTCTCATGGTCGGCAGCACAGACATCAAACCATCAAATAAAGCCAATTATTGTACTCCTTGTAAAGTGCCAGTATCCCCATAACTAGCTACCATCGACTCCTCATGATTGGTACTGCTCCCATAAAAAATATTTGCCTATGATTGAAGCCTCCTAAAATCCGTGCCCACATCCTTTCGCTATCACCTCATCCATATGGCTGTCCTCCATCTTTGCCGTCTCTATGGTTCTCTCCTCTTTCATCATATTGCAATCCGTTTTGATAAACCAGTATGCCGACTGTAGCTGGAATTTATTCTGCAGAGGGTAGGTTGTTGGAATTGAGGTAGTTGTTACAATTGTTGTTGATTGGAGGCTGCACTGATTTGTTCCTGTAGGAGGAAGTTGTGCTGTTGTATAGGCTGTAGATACTGTGTGATATTGTTAGTAATTAAATTGAGAATGTTCTTGGTCTGGGAGAGAAGATTTTGGAAGGGGGTGATCTTCATCATTAACTTCATTGCCTTTGTCTTTTTTTGTTCCTTCTTCTGCAGTGACTCCTCGGTATCCAAATTTGCTTGCCTAATTGTGTTCAAGGATGTGGCGCAGCTCAAACTTTACCAGATCCCCAATCTTGGACATTACTTAGAAGCTATTGGATTTATGCGCTTAATTGCCATACTTCTTATGTAAAAAGGATCTAACAAGAGAATTGGAATAGATAAGTGAAAATGAAAATGCAAGTGCCAAATATTCATATCCAAATATATTGCATCTTATGTAATTATCTGTGTTGATCTGTGCCATGTAACGTTGTTGAGCATTCCAAAGAAATAAATATGTACAGTTGCCCAAATATGCAAACTACAAGATAATATTCAGTTCAACAAATCAACTGGAACTTCGTCCTCAATTGGAAGGTGGTTCCTCATCAAAGCGAATACCAGGTGTGATGGTAATATCTCCGTAACTCTTATCTTGGTTCAATTCCACATAGTCCCAAGTCTTGAGCTGGAGCATCTCAAAAAAGACACCAGAAGCAGTACGGCGAGAGCATCCAGCACTAAGCGAGTTGTAGCTGAGTTGAGCTTGCTTCTCCGCTTCTTCTGCGTTGTCTTCGTCAGCGTTGTGAGATTTCATGTTGCGCTTGAGCATGCCAAACACTCGCACTGTATGCTTGTGCCATTTGGAGGTGTGTGATACAAGTTCGTCGCCAACTTCCTGTCTTGGCTGGTCATCATCGTCATCCACTTGATACAGTTCCTTCTCCAAATCATTCACAGCCCCCAAGGAAAAGCTTGA
The DNA here is from genome assembly GCA_036939635.1 of Cyclotella baltica. NCBI lineage: Eukaryota > Bacillariophyta > Thalassiosirophyceae > Thalassiosirales > Thalassiosiraceae > Cyclotella > Cyclotella baltica. The sequence continues at coordinate 7,714 of JALLAY010001621.1, read as the reverse complement.
ACGGTCAGACTTTTCAGATGCAACACTTCCCTCATCAATATCATCAGCCTTGTACTCCACTTGACCAAAATCATCAGGAATGTCAAAAGGAGCCTCAATCTCTTGCTCTGGCATTTCCGCACCAAAATCAACTTCTTGCTCGGGAGCTCCAAAGTCAACTTCCTCTTCCTCCATCGGTACGGGTTCTTCATCAATGTCATCACGTTCTTCGGCTCTGGCACGTTCAACTTCTTCTGCCTCGGCCTCTTCTTCCATGAGTTCTTCGGCGGCGGCACCACGTTGCTCTTCTCCTTTGGCTCCACGCATACGAAAGGGGAGTTGGGTTCCTGCCTTCCCAGTGACTAAGATAAAAATAATGTCGTGAGTTTCAATAAGTGCGTATACAATCAAATGAACAAGACAAATAGAGTTACATACTCTTGACAGTGTTTCGGCCCCACAAAGCCAACAATTCCGGAGCCAACCCCCCATCATCACCCAAACAGGGCCTAGCCAAAAGACGCTCCATCGGCACAGACTCAAAAAGCTGATTCATCCTCTGCGTAGTAAAGTCCTCCTCCTCCTCTTCTTCCTCCCAATCAGCAATATTGATCCTATCCTGCATAATGATATCACTGGTATCTCTCAACATGGCCTTCATGTGATCACTGGACAGCTCAGTCATGTTATTATCAATAATAATCTTTCTACGCTTCTTCATACGTTTCGGTCCAACTTCCTTCTTACGCTTCTTGGGTCCCTCACTCTCATCATCCAAACCAGAGATTTCGAGACTTGCAAGGTCAGAGCGTTGGAGGGATTCGTCATCTTTGCTATTGTCGATGGAGAGTCCTAGGCCTGAGACGTCACGAGCCTCGGAGGTGTTGGGGGCTTCTACTTCGAAATCAATGTCTCCTACGTCGTTGTTGCCGAAATCTGGTTCGGAGGCTGTTGGGGATTGGGGGATTTTGCCTTGGGTGTCGGGTGTTTCTTGGACCTGAAAAGTGGTGACAAGAGTTAGTTGCAAATTCAATGTATAACATTTAGAAACAAGACACCAATCTTGACTCACCTGTAGCTGACGGTCTGATGCAACCGAATCACCAGCACCTCGAACAATTTCAACCCTGGAAGCCTCCGAAGTCACACTCTCCTTCCCAGCCACACTTTCCGCCCCATCCAATTTCTTTTCTACATCACCCTCCACAGTCTCCTCCGGCTGAAACACGTGCATATCTTCCTCCTCCTCCTCCTCCGGCCTCAAATCAGCATCCGGATCAAACGCCCCCCACCCCTCCTCCTCTTCCTCCTCAGCAGTCTCAATATTCTCCGAATCCAACGTCAAATTCGCCTCCTTGCTCTTCCTCCCCTTCTTCCTCCCCCCATCAATCTCATCCTCCTCCGCCAAAATCCAATTATTATCCTCACTGCTCCCACCAGCACCCAAATCAAAGGGAATGGCATATCCCCCTCCCACGCCCTCCTCATTGGGATCCATTAGCAGCACTGGTTCCACTAGTAGCCCCTCTTGGGTGTAGTACTCGCCGAAATTGGAGACGGTTTGATTGTCCCCCTTTTTATTCATTGTGGTTGGATCCATATCGACCAGTACTAGGTCCCCGCCCTTCTCGGGTTTGAAGGCCATTTTGATCTTCACCATGGCCTCATGACAATCATGCATCAAATACCGAACTTTACGACTGTAAATCCTAACCACTCCAAGCAATAAATGACCCGAAACGCGGAGAGCCAAAGGAACGGCGGGATTAACAATAGAGTCGACGGAGGTGGCAATGTCAGTCGAAAAGATTTGGGGACGGCCGAGTTTTTTGTCGCCCCAGTGGGCGGCTAGCCAGATTTTACCGAGGGGGCCTTTTTTGGCGAGGATTATTTGAGAGTAGAACATGGTGCGGTTGGTGACTACACTGTTAGTTATTAATTATTGTTTTGGTGGTGAAAGGGGGGGCAGGTTAGTTTGTGTTTGATTGGCTGCTGTGGCCGCCTTGGTTGTTCGATTGCTTTGATTTTATTAATGCCGTTGTCTTTCTGAAAAAATAATCATTGTGGGCTGAATGAAGCCTCTGCTGAAGCGAAGGCAAGGCAAGTGAGCGAGGAGTGCCTGGCGCGCGCCATTTTTCAAACCAAAGAAAGGTGTCCAAATGACGGATACAAAACTACCATCAGCGATTCATTACTTAAGCCGTTAAATTTCTATCCTTTCCTGCGTTGTAAGTTTGAATTAGATGCCGGGGCTCATTTTATTTAAGCCTTTTGTCAGAATAAATCCATAGCTATCTCTTGGTGCATGTTTAAATCTTAAAGTGTCGCCGAGAGACATCCAATCTCCAATTAATCCATCACCTTCACATCACAGAACATGAATTCATTCCTTCATTCCATTCGAAACGACAGGTATACCCACCATCTACCACAAGCTACCACATCAACCATCGTCGAATACAAAGAACAAAACAATAAAACAACATGTCCACCCCCTACCTCGCCATGTCCTCCATCTTCTTCCCCACCAAACCCGCCGAAGTCAAAGACTACCACACCTGGGACGCGAACAAACTAGCCGATTTCTTCCGCTCCAAAGGCCTAGGTGCATACGCCGATACTCTAATCAAACATAAAATCACCGGTCCTCTCGCCCCACTACTATCCGATGATGATTTAAAAGACATGGGTATCACCGTAGTAGGCGACAGACTAATGTTTCGCCACTACATCAAACAATTATCACGACACGATCGATTCAATGCTCGCGTCAAGGCACTATGGGAAGGAGAAGAACGATTATTTTACTCGGAATGTGATAAATCCTGCTCCACGTGTTGTGGACTGTGTCCCATTGATCCTAGTACGTATAAACTTACCTCGAGTCATTTACGGGTGAATCGAGTGCAGTATACACGGTGTGGGCCTGTCATCCTTTGTTGTTTTGGAGCGACGTATGTTAGTAATAATATTGATTTGTCGAAAGTGGATGATGTGGATGTTACAGGAAATCCAGCACCGTGTATGCAAAGAATGTTTTGTTGTGCCAATGGGAAGGATGTTGTGGCGGTGGAGAGCCGGTTTAACAATAATGATGGGAAGGTGTATTTGAAGTTGATGCAGGGAGAGGGGGAGAGGGTGACGAATCTTATTTTGAATCAGGTGGAGGAGGCACAGAAGATGGATCGTGGGTTTTAGAGGATTGGTTATTTTACAGTTGTTGATTGTTTTTCTCTTAATTTCAATTGTATGCAACAGAATGGAAAGTAGGTATTTGTATAATAGGAGTCAAAATGTATCTATAAGGTATGAAAGAAGCAAATAGCTGCCACTGTATTAAGAGTGTTTGTATCATTCTGTTGCTTTGTGTTTTTAGTCCTCATGCTCACCAGACATTATGAGGAAGAAACTGGAAAAGAGCAACCAACTGACAATGAAGATGTAGTAAAGAAGAGAAGTCGAGAAGACAAATTAGGTTCAGTACTTAACGTATAATTTCTAGGGTGTTGGGAGGTATTGAACAGCAGGGTTCTGTAAGGATATTTGCTTCCAATAGCACTTCTTCTGTACTCATCAACTTTTGGTAGATTGATGCTCCATTCGTGACATCAACTAGCTCAGATTTTTCTTCTTTTCAATCCATCAACATCACCTGAGCGATCAATTTTCATCCCTCCCACCATTATTTTCTTTACCCATCCACCACTCATCGAATAAGAACCAGGGGCAACACTGATGTTGAATTGCTGATTCGACAGTCCCTTGACTGCAGCTATGAGTCTCCTCAATTAAAATGGCACTTACAACTTTTTTCAAAGTACCCCATTTTCCATTTCATTCCTCGTTCTCATTATCCACATTATCATGGTAAGTATTGGACATATTAAATCTTTGCTAGTTCCTAATATTCATGGAGTTATGACTCTCAGGGTCAGTGTCACTGATGAACCCCCTTTTTTTGTAGGTTATGTGTAGTGGTGTTTAATGAATTTGTAATTTTGGTCATGTATGTGATTAAAGTTGTTCATTGGAGTGTCCTTGATGTGCATGTAAAGTTTCATTTGAATTGGTTCAGCAAAAAGAGATAGGTGAAGGTGGGTAAAATAGATACGATACATAGATTAAAATTTTGAGTAGTCGTACGTAATTGCGCGCTAGCTTTTTGCATCATTTTAAAATGTTGTATATGTTAAATATCAACATTTAATATGAATGAGCTAATCTAAATGTTAAATGTAGTGCCATATTGAAGTACATTTCAAGTATGAAACACATGGATTGCTTCTGCATCCACCTATTCATCATTCCCTACGGCTAGAACAAAATCTTTTAGCTCGTCATCAAGCTCTTCCTCTCACTGGAGAAACTCAAGTAAGTTGACAGTTGTTTCATTTGTGTTTGGCATCAACTCATCCTTCTCCAAGTCAACTCTCAACTGGATTGTCGGTTGTTGTGGCTGGTGTTGTTCCTTGTGCTCATATGAATGATGAAGTGTAAGTCACCACATGAATCACTCATCAACTGACACGCCCAGTGAGGTCGAGAGCCTCGTGTTCACTGCAACATTAGGTAGTAGCTCATAAATCTAGACGGCGGTTGATTATGAGCAACCATCATGTTGCCACTTTTTCGTAGTTGTCTAGCTCTCTACCAATACCAATCAACTATCAATCACCGCAACGCACATCCACGGCCGTATGCCACCACAACACACCTACAATAGCACTGTCGCCATGAGCGTTACAGCTATCACCGCCCGGCCCACCAACAAAGCAAATGCCCTCGAGCGACTCTCCAAACTACAGCTCGCACAAGATGACACGGGCCAGTATCAACATGAGGACACCGTCAAAGCTTCAAGGGATATTAGCCGAGGCCAGCCCCAATCCCAATGACATTAACACCATCAAATCCACCAATGCCTACGATATCATCAACATTCTGAAATTATCAAAATAAGGCAGCAGCCGATGCAGAGGCCCTCCTCACCAAAAAAACAGTCACTCCCGACATTGTCACCTACTCCAACGCTCAAGACAAAGCCGACCGCCGCAACCAATATCTACTGCCAGGCAGTCATTGGCACTAAAGAAGGCATCACGAAGCATTCGTTGCAGCAGTAGGGGCAGATGACACTGATTTGGTGTTGCTGGATGCCGATGGCTCCAGCACCAAGAACATCAATGAGTACCTCATCAGCAACCTTATCACGGTAATCATGACTGGTGCCAATCCTCCCAAAGCACCGAATGTGCTTGCCCAATTCATCGACGCCATCAACACCCCGTTTGACTTCCATAAAAAAGTTAGCACCAACGTCGAGGTCATGAAGGCGAAGGTGTCTAAAGTCCAATCCTACAGCATCACCGTGGACACACCACTACAGGTCCTATGCATCATCACTGATGCCAAAACTGCTGCGCAACATGAATGGGGACTTGAGTTTCGCCCTGACATGCAAGGCATCTGTAAAAAATACAAATAAAATCACAAACACAATGATGCATCGCTTGCAGATATCTTGTCAGAGTTGGCGGCGGTGGATGGTGTTAGGTTATTGAAGGAGGCCCCGGAACCTGAGCGTGGAGCAGCATGTGGTGCAACGGAATGGTCAGAACAAGTATCAGTTCTTCAGCAGATCATGCAACCAGGAGTTCGAGGAGTCAGTATACAATGTGCAATCCCACACCGACTCTTTGGCAGAGTCCACTCTGAAATACAAGCAGAAGAAGCAGGTCAAACGGAACGATAGGGGATGTGGATGAAGCAACTCACGTGGACGGCGTAGCCAGTCTAGGCAAACGCAACAAATGCAAACATTGCAAAGCATCAGGACTGAATCAGGAGGTATGCAGGAAGGCATGATGAAACAAAATGCCGATGGAACAAGGAATAAAAGGGGACATGCCGAAGTTTGTGTGCAACGAAATGGATATCAAATTCAAATCCCGTGACAAATTCCCGGTGGAGCTAGGTTGATACAGCGATACTTCCGGGTCGGAGGATAGTGAATGATGGTCCGGGGGAGATGAGGTCAAATGGACAGAGGTTAAAGGAGGCAATTGCATCAAACCCACTAATAATATTAAATATGATAGAACTTTTGCCATATATCTAACTAAAATCTTTACGTAAATTTATAGACAGCTCCTAGGCAAGAACTACAAATTGCACGACCGAGAGGATAACTGCAACTAGAGATACATATTTATATGTATACCCAACACTGAGCAAGAAAATGTCATCTAAAGTGACATACTTTGATGGATTTAAATTAACTCAGTAGAAAGGTACTTCAAACTTCAAACCAGCGCTCAACCGCTATCCTACAAAATAATGATGGATTTAGATTGCCTCAGTGGAAATGTAGGTACCTTATTAAACTTTAAACCAACGCTCAACGGCTATCCTACAAAATAAGCACCCATCTTTTCCGCCCAGATCATCCCTCCGCTAAAACCCGTCCATCAAATAAACAGAACGAAAGAGAAGATGGCCGTTAATCTCCACCCCGCCCAGATCGACATACCCCGCCAATCAAATGCATGAACAGCAAAATAAAATAATAGTCGTTAATGATGCCCAGTGCGTGCCCTTAGAGCAACAAAGCAAAGATCTTTGGAGGTACTGGTCTGCAGGCCACAAACAAAGCATCATCACAAAATGTTAGTAGTAGATAAAGTAACCATACTTTATCATCCTACTTCTAGTGCGTACCATTGCTGTAGGCCTGTAGGATGAGATAGTAGGGATGTCTACCTGAATGTGATCATTGTTTTTTGCTGCAGAATAATCTACAGTGTTACATTAATTCAGTATCTCAAGACAAGAGAGTCTGACTCCCAACATACTTTGAAGTGCATGTTCTTTGGAGTTTGAGTGTGTCTATGTGCATTCAAAACGAGTTGCTTTGAGAGTTCCATCAGAGCATATTAATTGAGATTCACAGAAGCTGAGCAAAACAAGACCCAAGATAAAGCAAAAGAAAATGAAATACCACAGCAACTGCAATTTCGAAAAAGCAACTCATTTGTCAAAATGCAAGATACAAGGACAGAGAAAGTCTAATTATCTTGAAAGAGTAAAAGAAAATGAGGCAGGCATATTTGTTTGCAAGGTCATGCGATTAGTTCAAGTGTCATTAAAGTAGAAGTGGCTGAAATACTTTGTTGTTGTCGAATGCTTACAAATGGAGCTCGAGAGTTATTCATGTTGCAAACATTTCATTGATCGTTACAATTGTTGTGGCATTTTCCCAGACCGTTGGTTAATTTGTTGTTGAATAAAATAACATTTCCAGTCTTGCAATTATGCATAAGTATGAGATGATGATTGGAGACAACTTGATCACAAAAGAAAAAAGATTCCACAGTTATGGGGTGTAACACTAGATTATCATCGGAAAGAGCATCTTTTGTAGTTTCTCTAACACCTATCGTTTGATATGGTAGAATGAGTATTCAATGACTTCTCCGTCATTGAAAAAAACGTCACTTTTGACTTTGAGGAACGCAGGCCTTATCATTGCTCCCCCATACGAGAACTTTCCTCATCAGTGTGTTGTTGATCAAGTGTTCTAATGGGGACATATTCTGAGAATGTTAAGTAGGCCAAATCAAAGCTCTTTGTTAATTCTATTTTTTGCACGCTCTCGTGAGCCGACCATCAACTGACTGGGCGAGTTGAGCATGCGAATGCCGTAAGACAAACTTTACATAGTCAATTCAAACAACCA
>JALLAY010001620.1:0-10008 GCA_036939635.1 Cyclotella baltica | reverse complement strand
ACCTTTCGTCTTCGTTTTAAACTGTTTGCACCACGGCGGAAGCAAGGAAAAAACGTATCAAAGTTGAAATCGGATTTTTTTTCTTGACTGGAGGTGGTGACACGTCGTCGAACTGGATTTACTGATCAAAGTTTGTGAAGTATTTCTCTAGCTTCTGCAACCTTTCTATCAGATAGGCAATTACTTTGTTCGCTGATAATTTCAATTTACTGAAAGATATGTAAACAATGTCATCAGAAACGGATGCACTGGCGCTGAGGAAATCTACGTTAAAGCAGGATGAAACTGTTGATTGGGCTGCACTCGCCTTACAATGAATGTCCATCAAAACTACTGATGGTGACAGCAAAGAAAAGAAAGATTGACACACGTTGAATAAGGCGACTAAACTCAAAGCAGCCGATCGAATAATCAATGTGAAGAACTGTAGCAAGGACCAATCTTCTAGGAAAAAATGTAGTGAAGAGCAATCATCAAGTAATGCTTCAAGATCAGTCTTGTCCTCGTCTCGCGAGACGTCTCATAAGACATCACGTAGGGGATCTCTATCTCATTCCGTTGGTCATAATGGTAATGAAAAATCCCCCGTGCTTCACAGCGGCGGCCAACCTGGCACATGAGTGATTTCAACACTTCCCTGACCAAACCCCATCAAAGGAACATGGCACTCGCCGCTCAAATTCTCCAAACCCTCTTCGTGCGTCACGACGACCAACTTGGCACATGACTAGCATTAGTGAATCTACAGAGCCAAATGCCAACAGACGTAACTCTGACAATGTTAGTGATGTGCATTGTGCAGTTAGAGATGACAAAAACGAGGACGAATTGGCTCCATACGTACCACCCCGGCTCAGAATGAAACACAGAAGGAGCACTCCTGCTCTGAGTTTTACATCTGAACTAAAAGGGGAAGGAAGTGTTGAAATGAGTGAAATATTAGACAGGATGAAAAAAGAAGATGCAAACGAGTCCATCGGGAAGCTGAATCTGTATTAAGTGACTCAATTGGAAGCAATGTTACTAATCTTACCAATCCTCAACAAGGCAAGGTCTGATCTAGTGAGAGTAAGACACCAAAAGATGACGCAGGGGGAGGTAAGATGCAAAATAAAATCGTTGTCAGTGTCAGTACGTCCGATAAGAAGAGAGACCAATCTTCATCCTCTCTAGATGTCAACAAGTTTTTAATAAGGGACAACAAGGACAATACTAAATCCTTCAAAGCAAGTAAGGTATCTGATGCTGATGAAGAAATCGGCTCATGACTTAAACCTAGCCACCGAAGCAGTAATGCCCTAGCTCAAGTGATGATGATTGTGAACCTGGGGACAGTGACGATGAATCCGCCTCACTTAGAAGATCCCATAGCAAGTGGCTTCATCTTGTCCCCACCAAATCAGAAATTGAAAGGGAAACTGCCAAGACGCCGAGAAGAGGCTCTTTACCTCTTGCCCCCAGCAGCAGGTCAAGAGAAGAGGTTGATAAAGATGTCTGTAACAGTTTGAGAAAAAGCCAGTGTGATTCTGCACCTGAAAGGGAAACTGCAATGGCTCTGAGAAGAAGCTCTTTACCTCTTGCCCGCAGCAGCATGTCTAGAGGTGATGTGACTTATGCTGATAAAGTCATCCGAGAAAGTTTGAGGAAAAGCCAGCCTGATTTTGCGCTTGTTCCATCCAAACTTGATGTTGATCTCACTCTAGTCCAAAATGACATTGAGACTGCTCTTCGCAGTAGCATATCTAGAAAATATGCTCCCATGTCTAGAAAAGAGGCTATTGAAATGAAACGAAGTATAGTCTCCATCAAAGTAAAGAAAGAGACAAGAATTTCAGCAGGAGAAACTCAGACAGACGCAGACAGCGGAGCAATAGAGACCCAAATCTCAGAAAGTCAGAGAGATATATGCAAAGAATGACCTTCAAGACTCCAGGCGCTCTTACCATGGCAGGCGACGGAACACCATTTGTGGTACCGGGCACAAAGGGGAATTTAGCAGGAGCCTTCAACAGATCAAGCATGTCGCAAGGAATGGTTTCCTAGATAAAGATGATAGTATTGAACAATTTGAGGAGACTAATTTTGGTGCCAATGACGCCGAAAATCCCATCAAGGCTATAAATGTATGCCGGGGCAACCAAAAAGTTGCTTCTGTGGTTTCATCATTCACGTCACACGGAAATGAATTTGAAGCTGTGAAGGCGAAGTTTCCAAACGCCCCAAAACCCTGTGTTCTCTTTTACGAGGTAAAGAAGGGATCCAAACGCAAGCTATGTTCTAACCTCCTCATAGCAGTTGCCGACTAGCTGCTATAGCACTCTGTGTTACTGCTCTTTCTGTAGTGTTGACAAGAGCCAATACTCCATCCCATTATGAAATGCCAACGGTAGAATCTGATGAGAGTGTCAACGTGATGATTGCAGTGGCAGACGATTCACCAAGCCCTACCTTCCAACGTTCAGTTGAATCAACTGCAACCTTAGACAAGCAAAGTCCAGCACCAACGGATATCAAAGGCCGCTGTTCTCCATCAAACTTTCCAGATGGGTCAAGTGCTTGTGAAGAGGCATGTCATCCCGCCAGGTGTTGCTATGCCTTTTTCCACAAAGCCCAGGCATCACAATGCTTTGATATCTCACCTGATACTCCATCAGGTAGGGCAAATCTTAGACGAGCTACATTTCTTATTGGTTAGTACTCATATTTATTCCATTTTTGTGCGTTTCTAATATTGCGCCATTAATCTTAGCTTTTGACTCCTTGAAGTGATGTTCTTTTTGACCCCTTGGTATACGGCGTATACGGCACCCTTGGCATTGTTAGGCCCCCTCCAGAAAATCTAAGTCAAATTTGTATTAAACGCAGACGAAGACATGTTGATTTACACAAAAAACCGTGTTATCAGAAGGCTTGAGCCAATTCTTCCCGATTGTATAAGAGCATGTCTTCCTTATATGTGTTGTCTCAGTCCTAACATTGAGGAGTTGATATCAGAGGATCACTCATATCACTCAGATGGAACTGTTACCGATTTAAGTGGTAATTATGTGCTAACTAGCTGTAGAGATAGGAATGAAGAGCACTGCTCGGCATACGGTAGATTTTGTCAGAGTGCGTTGGAGCAAAAAGATCAAACGAATTCAGCCACTTTTCAATCAGACAATGGTTCGGCTTATCTATATATTTCTGGCCCCGGTCCACCAGGCGGCACTGGCTCATAAATCAACACCCCATGCGGCGGCTGATCACGGAGTGCCAGGCCTGTCTCCTTCCTATGTCTACCATCTTATGGAGCCTCACCTTCTTACGGTTCTTCTTCTTTTTCTTTTTCTTCTTCAAATGGATCATCCCCTTCTTATGGGACCTCACCAGGCTACAGTCTTCCTCTTCGCCAAATGACCTTCCTATGGATATTCTCTGTCTGGTTCCTTAACAGGCTACGGAAGTTCGCCATCTTATGGTAGCTCACCTTCTTCTAACAGCTCGCCAGCTTACTCACCAGCTTATGAGAGTTTGCCATCATACCGGGCTTCTTCATAACACGGTAACACGGTTCAACACCTTCTCATGTGTTGAATGGATCATCATCTTCTTATACATCACCTTCATATGGAGGTTATGGAAGTTCACCCTACACACCATCCTATGAAGCTTCACTGTCCTTTGGATCATCATCATCATCCCATGAGGCTTCCGGTAACACTCTCTCCAATATCTTCTAATTTCGAGAATCCATATGCTGCAAATAGCATGCCATTCCATCAAGATAGTGGGTCATTAGGTAAACCAAATCCAAGTAATTCTTACCCATCTGCACCATATTTATCTGGAGCTGCACCAATCAAGGAAGTAGCACCCCACATCCCCTCAAGGCAGAGAAACACAAATCCCTTCAGAATCACCTTTAACCTCAAGTTATCCGTCAGATATGTCCCAAAACTGTCCTATATACTATATGGTGACAATCCTTCCATACCTCCCTTGCCTCCTCCTCTCCAAATAATCAACCGTCGTATAGTAGTGGCACCTCCTCATCGAAAAATTTACCATCATTTGCCCAACAGTTTCTAAACTATCAAAGCAGTTCATCTGTAGCGGATGTCTCTCCTCCCAGTCCTTCTTCTTCTGATGATGACAACAGTGCACCTCTACCAACATCTACCCCCTCAACAGAGTATCCAACTTCTTACTGCGCGGCTGAGTCACCATTAATTCCAGCTGCAGATAAAAATGACATTGATGAAGTGTGCAGTGGGGAAGAAAATATAGATCTGATCCAGGGAGGAGACAGGGAGGCACAGGAAGCTTGCTTCAACGCATGCAACCAAGGGGTGTGTTGTTACTCAGATATCTTTAGTGCCATTGGCGTCTATGTCATTGACAAGGAAGGAAACAAAGCTGTCTTAGAGTCTTGTGAGAAAGGCAATGAGAACATATGTTGTGGTTACTCAGCATGTTTGATACTTAGTTTATCACATTCATCAAATTTTCAATCCAAATCACGTGCGCCTGCCGTTGCTCCCACTAAAAAGTTTGTTGAAGAGGCTCCTCTTGACGACATTAATGAGTTATGTTCCAGCGAGGAGAATGCTGAGCTCATTAGAGACAACGATTATGATGCAAAGATGGCGTGTTTCGAAGTTTGTAAATACGGGTCATGCTGCTATGCAGATGTTTTTAATGACATTGGAATGAAAATGGTAAACACAGAAGGGGAGGAAGTTCCAATTGAATCATGTATGGAGGGTAATAGGAGAATTTGCGATGATTATTCAGGCTGTTTAATATTGACTTTGTCTGTTTGATCCTTTCTTGGGATGTTGTATTGTATGAATGTAGTATATCGGTGTATTTTGAAGAAACATCAGGTGGTTTAATAGGATATTTGTTTAAGATAATATTCTGTCAACCCATTCATTCAAGTTAGGTGAGGTATACCACTTATGCGAAGGAAAAAGGCACACCATATATTAGGTAATGCGCAGGAGAAGCTGTAGATCGTATGCTGAATTTGTTATGATCATTTGATGTGCATGGGCACTATTTATGCCCCAGTGGCATTTTGATCTGTGTTGTTGTCAATATTGTTCAAATTGTAGAGTGTATCTAAGATGGTCTGACCAGATTGAAACTTTAATCCAGGCCCACGAGAGGCTAAAGCCTCGAAAGCTAGTTTGATTCCACGCCATGGATACAACCCATCCATAATATCATGATTTGTGATGAATGGCTCGTCAATTTTTTCTCTGTAAGCAGTATCATTTTCATCTAATTCAATCACTTTTTGTATGCAAGGTTGTATCTCTTTACGCAAGTTCCCATCAGCCCATTTCAACAATTCCTCCTCTGTTGGCCAAGCAGAAACATTGTTTAACTTAAATGTTCTTTTATCCTTTGGAGCTCCTCTAGGATAGAAAGTCCTCATCTCCTCAATAACTGATCTGCTGATGTTGCAATGCACAATGGATTTGCTGTTGACGAAGGACCCGATGTCCGAAGCCCCAAAGTAGATTGGAATGCCACCTCCTAATGCACCGTTAAAAATCTTTTCACTGACATATCCATCCACAAGCGAATTTTCCATTGTAATATGAAATTTGTACCCCTCAAAGCACTTATAGGCAGTATGCGGATTACCAGGACATTCAACCACACGCGTACATGGTTTGTATTCACTCAATTGCTTGAAGAACATATGACGTACAATTGCATCCACATCATAATTCTTCGTTTTAAACATGTCAACTAAATCATTTGGATCCCACCGAATTAAAAAGGAGCAAAAATTGGTATAGTTCATATCCCTCGGACGAAGAGGATGCACAGCCCTCCCTTCATAAATGGCAGCAGTATCCTTCCATCCCAATTCACCCTTATCTCCATACGGATAATCTCTGCTATAAGCCGCAGAAACACCTTGCAAATAATGTATTGTAAAGCAACTTTGCGGTGGGTTCTCCACATGACGATCCCAGACGAAATCAACATCGTTGCAATTGGTGTTGGAGTTTCTCCAAAAGACTTCTCCGCGGGCACGCATTAATGCCGGTCTGTTGTGGATAATTCGTGTGTGTTTACTGGTTGGAGGCCAGAATACACCATGTTTCCATTTGCCATTGAACAACTTATCTGAGTCATTTACGAATGAAGAATTTAATCGTCTTTGAATTGATTCTTTGACATACAGATGATCTGAACAATGTTGATTGTCTACGAGTAATAACACTGTTGCATTCCAGGGTGGGACGCCATTGAATCCATCGAATAGACGATGGATTGTAAAGTACTTTGCTATAGGGAGAAGGTATTCCTCGGTTTTGGTGCAGAGTACCAAGTGTGGTTTGTCAGGTGTTGTGCTATTTATTGTGTGATTCTTTGTGGTTTTGTTGCTACTATATTGTTGCTCGTGCAATCCAAGAAGAGAGGAACTTTCGTGACCAATGGTGATGTTTTTGCGACTGATTTTATTTGGCTGATCTTTCAGTTGCAATGGCAAGTTGAAGAATTCGTGATCCTTATTACTTGGCTGACTGAAGAGAGAAAATGTAAGGAATAATTTGAAGTCTATTGAAGTATGGTATTCAATATGAAAAGTCGATAATGTATAGTTCTTACTCGCTGTGCCACGAAATGATGTAAAACAAGTGCCATGCCACCAGAAAACAGCCCACCAACTTCCACCATCTGAGGATGCATTTAGCTACCATCGTGCATATAGTGATCGTGCCCCTCTATTTTTGTACAGGACGAAGAAGTGGCTGTGGTGTTGCTGCCGTTCTTGGTGCGTGGAGATGGGAGCTCCGGATTCGGCTCGCCTATCACTGCTCACTGTGGTTCCAGGGCTCGTTGAGGCTCGTTGTATGTTGAGAGAGGTTGATAGATGATGTTGACAGATGTTGATCCTAATCAACGGCTGTCCCGATGAACAGATATTTCTATATTTACAGGTACTAAAGATTTCGTATGGTAATATTTTTAGTCTTATACATTTTTACCTTTTAAATTCTGATAAGTTTTCTGAAGCGAGCCGGCGACCGCGCCGCCGTAGGAAGTGTCGCCGCCGCCGCCCGCCAAGCGAGGAGGCTCCACCCTCGGCCAGCGAAGAATTGTCACCTTTAATCCTCTTACTCATTGCGCTTCGCATAGACCCATATTCACAAAACATGAGATCTGATAGCCCGAGAGCAATCGGCAGAGATGCTATCCCCATTCGTCCGTTGTGCCCACCCAAATCTGATATAGAGCCTGACCCCGATTCTGAACCCGAATCCGATGACGATTTTGAACTGGAATTTGAATTGGCGGGGCTCAATGCTAATGGCGAAGGAATAAAAATAGTACACGGCAATGGTAAAGAGGATGGCAAGAAATGTCATAGATACTTCAAGATATTGGCTTTGCTCGGCTTGGCAGCGGGGTTGTTACTAAAGCTCAACCTGTATTTTGATCAAGAATTGTTGGTTAATGAAACCAAAGATGTAGAAGACAAAGATTATGAAAAACTATCTATTGAAAAAGACAACGACTTTATCAAGTCAAATACAGCCACTTCTTGGAGGTACATGAGGTGGCATCTCGATGAAACAGTGCCCAATAATTGCATCCCCGGATTTCAACTTGCCAATGCAACATTAACTTGCGGGAAATCTGCTCGTAACAATGATATTTCATATCTTTTTCAGCAGCATGAAGGAGTTAATTACTGCGCTGGAGTGGTTTTTGAGAAGAACTCTTGTATAGAACCAATGTTCGGTTTTTGGAAAGTACCATCAGATAAACAATTAAGTGACATTCCTCCACTGCCTCGTCGTTTTGGACTTGCAAATTATTTCAACAGTGACAACATATTACCGAGATGCAATACAATGGAGGAGTATCTTTCGAATGGAACCATTGGAGGGAGGGGTGATTACCATCCACCGATTTGGGCAGAACCTGCAATGAACAAATCTGAAACATTTGTACAACGATTAGCTCAGTATGATCAAGAATACATACCAGCCAATTGCAGCTCAGCCCCTCTGAGCCCATTTGTCTGGACTGAAAATGCCACATGTCAAACAACCATCACTATGTATGGCGATTCTCACATTAGGAATCTTTTCATTGCAACTGTGTTTGGATTGCGTGGCATTGAATTCTTTGCAGAAGCACATGCTGATGCTGAAGGTAAAGAAAAAGGTATTATCTACTCTTACGAATGGAGGTTACACGAGGATGGAACTGCGGATGATCGTTTTATGTTTCACGGAGGGACTGATTTGGCAAATAATACATACAAAGTTGCACATTGCTCCTGCAGTGATAAAGTGCAACGATGTCTGCGGATTTTCTTTGTCTGGGCTCCAATGTATAACGAGCAGCTGATTAAGTTTGACTATGTAAAGGAGTGGGAAACTGACGTTTTGATTGTAGAACCAGGAAACTCATATGAGCATACTGCCATCATATCCCAGCCATGGAAAGACAAATTGGATCAGTTCTTGAATGAAGATACAAACCTTCGTCTTGGCATATTACATTTCCCTTGGGGGAAGCATCCAATAAAAGAAAGAACCGAAGCATTGAAATCCTGGGTTAGTGAATCTCCTCACAGTCGCAGAATGACATATATGAGGCAAGATGATATATTATTTAAGCCTGGTCTCCAGGGGCGAGCTACCTTTCACTTTGCCTGTGGTTTAAGCAGGATTAATGTAAAAAATGACGTGATCGAGGCAGCGGAGCGTACGGTTCAAGGTCATTTGCATGGAGGAGCGATGCTATACCGTCTTAAGCCTTAACCAGATGGAAAATCACATTAGGGGGCACACAACTGACGAGTACATTGTCACCCCATGTGAAACGTATCAATGTTATGAACCGAATGGAGTAGACGCAATGGAGGGAGATGATAACCAGGAACCAAAGAGCAAGGTCAATTGTAGGAGTAGTTCTCAGAAGGTAACCAAAGATATGAAGCCAGATGCGCCAGGGGGAATCAAAGAGTTTGTGAAACAACATCCTAAAGCGGAAGTTGGCAATGAGAATATTCAGAAGGAACTTTCCGGTGCATTGCAGAAGGAGCCTGAGATTGCTAGGGCGGAACAATGTAACAAATCATTTCACGAAGAGAGCAAGGTCAATGAGTTTAACTGTGAGGCAGCAAACGAGGCCAAGCCAGGTGAACCAGAGAGAGTAACGGTTTTTGTGGAACACACTCCAGATCTAATAACATCCTCTGAGGCCGCTCCAAAAGTGACGAATTCCTCTGGGGTGGATGATGAGCTGAATACGCAGAGGCAACGGGAGAGATGGACAACGGTCGTAGACATAGAACCAACAACAAAGAAGCAACGTGTAGATGCCCCAAACCAGGAAGAGACTGAGCACGATCTGGGCGCATGGAAACGATGGAAGTCAGCAGTGGGCATCAAAACAGAAAATACTGCAGCGATGTATGGACACCTCAAAGCAGAAAGACGGTGAAAAGCACTTAGAGCAAGGCAGACTCATCACGAAAGGACAAACGGAAGACCTCCTGATGATACGTAATGTTTGTTGATTGAGAAACAGCTATGTGATTCCTCTTATGCTTTGCGATTGTGAATGTTTTGAAATCAGGAAGGTTCTGAATAACTTTAAACACAATTTTACGCTATTTTAGCAATTGTACCTTCCAAAATGATCAAAAGCATCCTGATTAATTAGCTTTCTCATGTTCTGCATGGCGGATCATCCCCTGGTTTGGACAGTGATACCACATAGGACATTATGCCCATTTCTTGTCCCATGAGTTGGAATCATCAAGTTACAAGGGGATGCCAAACCCACAAGGGCATTTAACTCAATCACTTGGTCAGTATTGGTGTTGGATCTGTGTTCAGAGTTTGTTTAGGGCAACCAGGAGATCAGCCTACTCACAAATTTTCACACATAGAAATTTTTGGTTGTTTCTGGTGTGCCGCTACCATCAAATGATATTTTTCCAATGAGAAGTAAAATCTTTTTGAGTCCAGAACTATAATT
>JALLAY010001619.1:0-10012 GCA_036939635.1 Cyclotella baltica | reverse complement strand
ACGTCCCCTCCATGGCGAGCCTTCTTAGGCTGGCCCCTCGCTAAGCCACTCCTATCAGATTATGAGCCCATTCGGCTATGGCCCTTCTAGTCACTGTCTCATTGGTCAATTTTTTTATCATTGGCCGCTTTTCAGATGATTTTGGTATCTTGGATAGCATGTCGGCCCAAGTTACATTCTTTGAACACATTTTATCTCCAACACACTCCTGTGAGTCAAGCCAGACGGGGCAAAAGATTCTCTTTAACCCTACCTGGGCTCGGTTGAACCTCCATCAGCTACACCCCTCCTTCTACATTTACGAGGAAGTAACATGGAGTATTAAACTGTGAAAGAGTGACATGATGATGAATGGGGCACGAATATTAATTGTTCTTTTCATGAAATATACTACATGCATGATAATATATAATAAAACTCTATAACATCATTTATCAACCAAAACATTGATCTTGGTTAGAAGATTTTTGTTGTGAGGTTGCCAAAACTTGTATGTATTATTTTTAGCTGCAAAATGATTGATTAAAGTTGAAACAATTATTTCAATTTTACTTGAATAACAAATTTGTGCACTTGTTTCTATCACTCGTTTCATCTTCAACTAGATACATAAGGTTGGTCCATGTTGATGAAATTCTTGGACAAAAGTAGAAGCTAACACCCTATTCAACAGCAGGGGCATGATCTCTACAGATATGGAAAATTTTATCAGCTTGATCACAAAGTTAATCTCTATTTCTAACAATGGTCTAATACTAATAAATAATTCCCTCAATAGAGCAATGCCCTTGTGCAGAATGTGCGTATCTGCTGCTAAGCTCACGAATCCACTGTACACACAAGACATGCTGCATAGACAAAAGATGTATCAAACTCTTTGAAGAGTTCACACAACTTATGATTGACTTTGACTTTCTCAATAATATTCACATAGATTTTTCAGACGTTAAATGTATCAAGATTGAGCTCCTAAAGAGATGGCTACAGTTGATGTCAGAATTGTTTAGAATGTGCCATTCTCTGCCAAATAGTGCTAGATATTGATACTATTGGGTGGGATTGCTAGCTTAAGGGTGGAGAAATAATATCTTTGATCAAACTACAACATGAATATCACTGGTAAAACAAAGCACCGTCTTAAAATAATAACACATCCTTGGTGACTAATGTGATGCTCGTATTAACTCAAAAAGCTTGATGGAGTGATAAGCTCAGAACATAATATTATTGATCTGATCAATGGTACACTGCTGATCAATTCATAGAACCTCCCACCAGAACAGTGTGTACTTCGGGAGTGGAATTTTGTGTGCCTGGGTGAATGTTCTAGCATTTATTGGAAAATGTGGCCGCCGTAAACCCACTCAGCATGTGTGCATCTGAAACTATTGCTGACATTGGTCCAGAACTTCAACCAATGTTGTATATTAGCTAGTGCAAGAGCACACATGAATTGCCCATGCTTACACTATCAAATATGGTTAAGCATGTAAGGTTATTTCTGCTTTATCCTTCAGTCTGAGATATGGTTCAACCTACCCTAAAAAATTTTGGTAGACAAAGTGATCCTTCTGGTGAAATCCATGCTTATTCTTCCCTGCGAAGCTCACCAGTAGTGTCTGCTGTGGTTATATACAGTCAAAGAAAGATATCTTTTCTTTTTGAATACCCTACTATTATAGTTTGATACATTTACTTCTGTTGAATTTGATCCATCTCTATCTGTCGAATACCATAATCTTTATGGTGACAGTCGACAATGTGTGAAGATTCCCAAAATCAAATATGCCATTATTAATTAAGTTCATTGAAAAAAGTCAGACTGCAATTAACCTTTATCTAATGGGGACCAGTGGAACCCAAACCTATAAAAATCAGTCATTTTCAGCTGATTTCGCCATTCCAAGCATAGACCATTCATGGCATGGAACGTTCTCCCTGACCTAAATATCAACTTTCAAGTTTTGGGCTTCTATTTGACGTCATTGAATACAGCCGTAATACAGTCTGTTTGGGTGGGGATGAACCTGGTGTTACTGGGAGACATGAACATACTGTGTTAGCTTTGGCACGTTCTCAGTCTCTTGCTCAAGTTTAGTTCCCACGTAAATTTTGTCATGTTTTCTCAACGACTCATTTCTGTATTAATGAAATTTATATTTAACTGTGCTTTATTCCTATTTTCTATTCCAGAAACATGTGAGCTCATTTACTCGATTTTCCTGACTTGCCTGATTTACTCGAGTAGTGTGACTTTCCTGACTTACGAGATTTGCTTGATTTATGTTCCTTTTGTTTCTTCGACTTGCCTGATTTGTTTGTGGATGGTTCCGTGTATGGTTTAATTTGTGTAGGTTCAGTTGAGGTGGAAGGAGCTTCAATATCATCAAAGAACAGTGTAAAATTCCCACGCAAAGAACCATGGTATCCTAAAGCATTGCCTGTTGCCTCTGCATATATAAAAGTATGCTCTTCTCCAAGGACTATTGGGTACTGATCTTCGTCTAGAAATTTCTCAAAAGACAAGACAGTGGCACCTTCCCGTTGCTCAATGTTTGTGTTCATCAATGTCTGATCTAATGAGTTCATAGGCACAACGGCCGAAGTCGATTTGCCATTCAATTCGTATTTTAGAACAGTACCATCGTCAGGCAAACCGATGATAGCTTCTGCTCCGGTCATCATACCAGATGGAGAGATTCCAAACCCAAGCCATCCTTCAGACTCACTCTCCATGCAAACACGAATTTTGTTCTTGTTAGCATTGGTGTCAAGTAAGACATCATAGAAAAGAGTTAGTGTGTCTGCCATTGTTTCTCTGTAGGGCAAGCTTTGTGGACAGTACGGTGCAGGAGCCTCGTCAAATGATAGTACGAAGTCCCCACGAGAAGAACCATGGTAACCTAAATCGTTTCCGGTTCCATGTGCAAATATGAATGTATTGTCTTCACCAAGTAGTATCGGGTACTGATCCTCCTTTAAATATTTCTCGAATGACATGACAGTGACGCCATCTTTTTGTTGAATGTTTGTGTTCATCAACGTCTGATCTGAGGGGGTCATAGGAATGACCTCTGATGACGATTTACCATTCAATTGGTACTTGAGTACAGTCCCATCATCGGGCAAACCGATGATAGCTTCTGCTTCAATCATCATACCCGATGGAGAGATTCCGAATCCGAGCCATCCTTCTGACTGGCTCTCCATACACACACGAAGTATATCTTTGTTGGCCGTTGCGCCGTAGTCAACCTCCCAAAGTAACGTGAGTGTGTCTGTAAGCACTTCCACGTTAGTGAAATCTTGTGGGCATGATGGCATAGCATCTTGAAGAGATCTGTCTGCCGAAGCCTGAACGCTTCTTAATAAAACTGCGAAGATAAATTTTGCAACTGAATAATTCATTGTCGAAGAGTCGTTGCTGCTGGTGCTGAATTGCCTTTCAATGCTATGGAGCCATCAATGTACCATATCTAATCACAATACTTATTTGACGGCTTCGTTGTATTTATGCGTGAGCATGTTGGTTTGTTTCGCGTTGTTTTATGATGTTGTTTCAATCGAGGTTGACGACCGTCAAAGACAACCACCTCCCATTGATTTATTTAAGCCCTAAACAATTTGAATCCCCGATCAGAATGTATCTTTTGTTTCAAAAAAAGAGAACCTGTACCAAGGAACTAGTAATGTATGTTCAGGTAACTCTTTACATTTCTGGGTACATTGATGTGCCTAGAACACCAGTGTTAATCTAATTGTGGCAGTACATATAAGAATGGATCTTGGGCTAAAACTGAGGCTACCAATGAAAAGAGCACCCTTGAAAATGTCCTACAATGTTCCTAGCTTTTTAATTAACCTACAACTATTAATTTTGAAGAATTGTTGAATTGATTTTCCAAAAAATGTGCCTTTTAGTATAAACCCACATAGTCCCTTTTAGACAAGTTTCATCTGCAGAAGATTGCAACGTCGTTACTGAGATTTTATGGTCGCATGTCTGGTCTAGATTAACCAGAACATCAACATCATTGTAATTCCGAGTGTTGCTGATGTTCTGAATGATGTGACGTGGTCTCCAGTGAGCCACAGATGCCGCGTTCGAGTCATTGCCTTTTCACAAAGGTGTGTTGGCTGTTGATTCTATGCAGTGGGTTGGTTGTTTGGGCTATAGGGAGCCAGTGGCAACAGATCTTCGTGTCATTGTGGTTTTGATTTGACAGTCCGTTTTGCATGTACGAAGTACTGTAAAGGGCAAAAAGGACCAATCGACACAATTTTTATACAGTAGGCCACATGAAGTATCTCCATCGGCCCAATGGATTATTATACTCCTGTAGCTCCAAAAACATAATTATCCTCAAATCAAGCTACCATCAGATAGAACAGGCTAGTTCTGCATCACTTTTGCCAGTACAGTCAAGCTTAATTCTCAGTTAAAGTTAAGAAGATGCATGAGAATGATGAAAAGGGGCACGGATGCAAAATATGTGCCCAGATCCAAAACAGTAAGGAGATACTTCAGACTTGAGAAACTTTGGTGAGCCTTGATTTTGTGTCATCTACACCCCTTTGAACAGGATTCCACACAAGATGGACTCTGTTGTATCCCAGAGTAACTCACAATAGTACATGAGAATTTACTTTTTCGTCACGAAAATCCCAATCTTTTGAAAAGAATAAGTGTTCTCCTCTCAAATGCACACCTATTTTATTCAGTTGAATTGCTAGCCCTCCAAAAATCTTTGGAGCTTCCGCCCCCTTTTTCCGTACGCACTACAAAAAGACTTAAGTATGAAAACTTGTGAAAACAGCTTCTTGCACCAAACCTTGTTCCAAAAAATATAATCCGGGCACCTTTACCCCTATTTGAGAGTGTGTAGGTAAATTAAACTAAAACTAAAATTGATTGGATGATAACATGGTTCAGGAGGACACAAATTTAGACGATCAACTATGTGATTCCAGCCACAGTGGCCCATACTCCATCAACTCTCTACTGACAAGTCTTTGTCTTAGCCAAAGGAAATGATGCATTGGTAGGCAATCTTCTTCGGTTTGGTGGCCTTCGTTTGGCTGTTTTGGCCAGTTCATTGGTCGTTTGGCTTTATTTCCGTGTGTTTTTGGCCACTCACCAGTTTGATTGAAAAAACAAAAGACCATTGCTCAAACGATCAAGTCTATCATATGTTTGTTGGTAAAAGATCCACAAAAGACCATAAAACAAGAGCATTGATCTTTCTTGTTTGTCCTGCAAGACCAAACACGAGGGAGGGCTCGGATTATGCATTTGCTTGGAGAGATGCCAGTCAGTCATAATCAAATATACGAAATCGAATTGGTCATAATCTTCCTTTGTTGACACGGAGAACAACAAAGAAGGAAGGAACTGACTGTCTTGTCAAATCAAGAGCGTTGACCTCCAATGCAGCCGTCAAAGTCCACTATCCTCTGGACGAACCTTCCAAACATGAATTAGACAGAATGAACAACAACTATAGCAAACATCAAAGTACACATCTAAAAGAGCCACTTTTTGTCAAAAGATGTAATTGATGTCTCTTTCAATATGGCTACAATGTCAACATTAAGATCCAACAATTCACTATCCACTTTCAATGCCAAAGATGCATTAAAGAGAAGGAAGATGGCAACATCAATTGCGATGCTGGTGAAAAGGAGGCAGGCAAAGAAATCGCATACAAAGAGGATGATGTAGATGATGTCTCAGCAGGTGAGCATGGTAAGAGTGAATATGATACAGAAGAAGGATTCAGCACTCTCTATGACAGTATAATGAACAATTTTCATTAAGTTGTTCAGAGGCCAGCCCATGATGTTCTGAACCATATATGCCATCTGCAGTGAGGAAATTGCTGAAGAACTATAATTCTCCTATTGTAAATTTGATCCCAACTTAACAAGAGATCACCTGGATAGAGATTATTCCTGCTTGTCTAATTGGGATAATATCTACGATGAATTGCACGAATAGAAACAGAAATTAAATCAAGCAGCATGTCACATGAAATGGTATTCAATTAAATCAACATGGCTGTTATAATATACAGGAATGAACCTTGCTTAGGCTGCAGGAGACAACAGAAAGATTCAAAAGCTGGCAGCTGAATCACAAATTGTTGTTAGATGGATGGTACTATTTTCCTACACATATATTCTTGCAATGGAGTGTGTCAATTGGATGCTGAGGATGGCACTTCCCACCGCCAGTTTTCTTAATATCATCAGTTTGGCTCACACATTTGATATGGTAATTGCACATGCTGGCCACTAAAGTCTCATTAGATACCGTGTTTAAAGCAGTGAGTAATCAAAGTGAGTATTTGTTACCTATGTACTTAAATATTATTAGATACATACTAATAGAAGTTACACATCAAAAGCTTGAGGCTTGAACTTTGGCCTGAGCTCACACCCCAGAGTTTATCACTAGTTCCCTTTGAGAGAAAAAAGAGCTGTCTGGCAATCTGGTCCCCATTGACCTAGGTCAGTACAGTACACTGTTGGATACAAAAATCAATCAGTAGTCTCTTGTGGGGATGATTGGAATGGAAATAAGACCGTACGATAACGGTTGATATGAATTGCGTCAGTGGAAAAAAATGTCACCCTTCGTATTAAATGACCCACTCAAAAGTCTTCAAAAGTATAAAAATATGCACAGGAATGGAAATATTGTTTGCATGAGCAGTCACCCTATGAGCTTTGTTGTCTTCCTTAGATAACTGATTGCCAAAATCTACTGCTGCCGTCATCAATACTTTTATGGTAATGGTAATGGGACGTCTGAAAACATGGTTTTGTTTATTGCACTAATATTGCTGTATGTTTTAAAAAGAATGAATTGTTAGGTTATTCGGGTTGGCATTTCAGATGCATGAATTAAGTTTGATGCTAGATAACTTTTGAAATGTATGATCTTAAGGAGTGTCGGAAAAAACAAACAATATCATCATCTTCGTTTGATAGTTTACAAACAATCTCTTACAGGTAATTGAGATACTCCTTACAGCAAATATCACGTCAGTTGAGCAGAGATAATCTCCATACAGTGGTCATAAGTTGAGTTCTAGTTTAGTGGATTATATTACCACTTGTCTTATCTAGACATATGCTTCACTTCTGACAGAGTAGGCAATCTCTCACACAGGCCTGTAATGAAAAAGCTCTATGAAGTGTTCTTTATTGTATTTGTAACTGCCCTGGTGCTTTCAACTGCCGAAACACCAACTTTTGGTGTTGAAATAGATTTGGTGAATAGTGTTTACCTTCTACTGACAATAATTCATCTCTGTTATCATCCTCTCCTTCCTCTTTGGTGGTCTTCTTTTTGTCATTTTATAAGAAGCTCACAGTTACCTATTCCGAGAGACATCCTACCTTTCTCCAGACACCTTGTGTTCCTCCAAAGAGGGCTGCACTACCTTTTGGTCAACATTCAACAAAGACCACACAGACAGACAACATCCAAATGGTGTCAGCAGTTAAGCCTGAAATGGAACTCATTTGAAAGTCAGGTCTTGTTTTCTGCTCCATAATTTTGCAGAGCTTTTACGGAGGGCAGCAGTCTCTTTTTCTGTTGAAAATTCTATCCAGAAATATTGATTACAATTATTTTAAGCTGTTAGGAATCTAAACAAATGACCGTAACTATGAGTAGTCCCCCATGTCAGTACAATCTCAACCCAAAGAGAAGCAGTTTAGGCATGGCACCACTTTAGGCCTAAAATGTGTCTTTAAAATCCTATTGTGTGTTTTAGGTTAACCACACACATTTTGAACATGAAACAGATGCATCATTTTGACAAGGCTATCTCTGAAAGCTTGTTCCGTCTATGGTATTATTCTGCATCACACTGTAATATGGGAAAAAATGTTGTGGTTGATGTTATTTTGTGTGTTCATTACTTTACATCAACTGCTCACTGTGTTATTGTCAGTCTTTGTCAAGAATCATATGCAAATGATACTGCTGTTTTTACCAATCGAATATTCTAGGCAAATAATCATTCAGTTACTGACTTTCTCACTATTGATTACCCCAATTCTCTACATCATCCCTTAGTTGTTCAAGAACCCTTAATTCTGCCTCTCTCACATCTCTTGCAAGGCTTCCTCTAGAGTTTCGATGCTCGGCAAATTCTTTACCTTGAACTTTCTCAAGCCACACCTCAGCACTCCTACCAGAATCAAGTAAAGTCATTATGCGTTCTTCTATCCCATCCCTTATTAATTCGATTGCCGGTCCATCCCAATCCATCTCTTTGTCAATTGATGCCGCGGCTTTGGCCATTTGAGATGCTTCAATTGGAGAAGATATGTTATTCTTATGATTGTACCGCAATTGAGAGATGGCCGAAGCAGCAGCTCGAAAGGCTGGAAGTATCGATTGAATTGCAACTTTGTTGTACGCTTGATTCTTTGATTTAGGCAAAGTTTCTGCAGAGATTTTTGTCCCCACAACAATGACAGGTTGACGACGTTGGAATGGAAACTCTTTTTCTGTTTCTGGTGGAGGAGGACGGAATAGACTGAGGATTTCAATACGATTGAGTTGATGTGGCCTTTCTGCGATGAGTTCATCATCTCCATCTGTCAAGTTCATTTTGTATCTGATTTCACTTGCAGCATCTACAGCAGCAATCACAGCTTTTACCAATGGACTGTAATTTGTCCCCATTAATAAATCAAGCCTCGAATCTTGCGCTTTATCAGCTGGCGAAGATATATCCTCCGGAATAAGATCAAGCACATCAGGAAAAAGCGGTAAAGCCGAACACTCCCAACGCTCCTCCACCAACCGCGGTACAAATCCATAACTCGATGCAATGTCCCATGCAGCCCTCCATCCATAGCATTTACACAATTCCTCACCCCGTTTGACATCTCTTACAGTCGTCACGGCTATATCTCCTTTACCTTCTTCAATTAACTCTTCATCACCCACCCCCACATGCCATTTCCAACTAACATTCGGATTTTCACCATCATGATTCAACATATCAACCAATGGAACGAGCATACGTCCTTTCCCGTCTAAATCCCTCCCGGCGGCATCACCGAATGACCGTGAAAAGACAGATGTGAATGCAGAAAGGATGGCATTTAATATATCCTTTTGTGAGATGGATGGAGAGTGTTCCGAAAGGAAAGAGGAGGACCATTCACGTACGATTAATCCCACTCCGGCTCGGACTTCACGTGCTTTAGTTTGGGCAATTGTCCCTGATAACAGTGTTTCAATTTCTTCGTCTGTCCAGAATAGAAAATGGGTAGGGAAAGGATGATCAGATGATTGACTTGTTTGAGGAAGTAGTGGCATAGCATCCAAAAAGCAACCCAATCTACGTGATTCATCCAAAGCGAAACCGGGTTTGACATCAGTAGAAACCCACGAGGTTAAATCCTTATATCTGACGAGTTGTAAATGAGCCAATAAGCCCGAGAGGACGGCCAATCGTTTCCCCTCTTGTGATTCAGCGCTGTTCTTCACGGGGACTAATTCCTTTTCCCACATTGACAATAGCATGTTCATTACCGCGTCGTCCTCTGGTGATTGTGAGTATTTATCAAGGAGGGAGGTGGCATCGATCATTCCAATTTCTTCCAATCGGAGTGCCATTAGTGTGGTGTTTGTGGGTATGTCAGCGGTGGCGATGATACCGGTGCCTCCTTCGGATGGAGGGCGGATGACTAGTTCTATCGATGGGTGGATGTGGCTGTTGGGTGATTGTTCTAGGGTGGATGACCAGCAGATTGCATGGGGGTGGTCGATGGTGGTTTGTGTTTCATCTTGGACTTGTTTGGATTTGGAAGCTGCATGTTATATTATATGTTGACGTGACTTTGCTGCGGCTGCCAGAACGTTGATGTGGGAGCGAGCTGGGCTGAAGGCGAAGGTGGGTGCGACACTTGAATAGTACCAACATCCCAATGAGATTTGAGCTGGTATTAGCCATTTCATCATGGTTCGATCCAAGTTGGCGGT
>JALLAY010001618.1:0-10021 GCA_036939635.1 Cyclotella baltica | reverse complement strand
CATTATCTAATCGACAGTTCTCTTGTCCAATTGATCGCATCCCTGCCCCAGCCTACCAAATTCTATCCCACCCATCCACCAAACAACCATGAGGATCCTCGTCCTCTTCCAACTCGCCGCCTTAGGCAGCTTGACCTTCACCCCCCTCGTCTCATCTCAAATCTGGAACCCCACCTGGCCCATCCCACCCAACTATCGCTTCGGACCCTGCATGCAAGAAGTGTACAACTGGTTCCGCTCCGGTAATGATTTGTCCTGCACGGCGAAAGAAGTCTACGCGAACAACGTTACTTGTACTGGGTGTCCCACGACGTGTGAGAGAGGAAGCTACATTGTCGTGAATGTGTCGGGGAGTATTCATTTCAATTCGGATCGTTATGATCCTTCAGTGTACATTGCCCGTTCGTCGTGTGATCCCGTGAGGAACTGTGCTTTGGAGTCGACGTACTGTACCGTGGATTCTTTGGGGCCCGATGACGAAGCGAAATACCCTAATAACATTTATTCAAACGATGCGAGTGGTGGGGATGATAGTTGTCTAGATGTGGTTGCCGGAAAAGGCTGGGATCTTCCTGATTACACTTTTCCTTATAACTTGATTATTCCTTGTGGAGAGTGAGTTTCTTATGCGTGTCACTTAATCTGTCTATTTCGTTTCAGTGCTCATTGTTCGCATCGTGTTGTATTCCTGTTTTCGCTTCTTTCTCCTTTTCATCTCCGCAGCTCCACAGGCAGTGGCACGACTTCAACCTTGCAAGCTTGTTTCACTTGGAGGACCTCCGGCCAGGATCAGAACTGTGACGAAGTTGGCATATATCCTGAAGCATCTTCTAAATGGTATGGTCTCATAATACCAGTAATTCTTTATTTAATATCTGCTACCCCTAACCTCTTTTTCTCCAGTTTCTGCCAGGAACTCGATCTAGGTATTCCAATTACCGAGGCTCCAACCAATAGTCCAACTTCTTCTGCCGTTCCAACTACATCTTCTCAACCTTCCGGTACCCCATCTGTCGTAAGTTTCGTTCGCAAGTGCCTGCGTTCTTCAATTGACATTAACCATCTCACAGATGGATTAAATTTTTATGTTTTATCAACCTATCGATAGTCAGCCATGCCCTCTGTTTCGAAAGCCCCGACTGCCTGCCCCGAAGTATATCTTCAATGTGAAACAATCCTTGATTGCCCCGGCTTCAGTTTGACTCCTGATTATCCATACTGCATTGATGGTTGCTGTGCTCAAGGTTTGCCGGTATGTACCTTGCTTTCTTGTCAGTGTTTTTTGTACGTTCTAACACAAAAATCTAAGTACCCCCCCCCCCCAACCCATTGTGTTTAGACTGTATCACCACACCCCAGTATGTCACCTTCAGTCGTGAGTCTACCTGTTAATAATTTGCTGTTGTCATATCTCGTAGTCTCATGTTTATTCACTATTCACCCGCACTAGTCGTCACAACCATCTGCATCTTCAATTCCAAGTTCTATTCCGACCTCAGTGAGTCCTCTATATGCTTAGCTTGGTCATCAAGACTTACCCTTACGACTCATTTCTCTTCCACGATTTTCTTTCTGTAATGATAATCAGTCTGCCGAACCATCCAGTACCTTCCGTCCTAGCAGTGTTCCCACACCAGATACTGATGTATTCCCAACTATTTCACCCAATAGTGTGAGCTTCTGTTAATGACTTTTGTAACTTTTTTGTACTCTGTTATTAAACTATTATTCTCATCTGAAAAAATTTCTATCACGTTTCTAGTGTCCCACCGGGGAAGCCTGTACCGCCTTGCAAGATTGCCCTGGTTGGAACAATACTTTCCCTGACTTTGTCGCATGCGTTGATGGATGCTGTGTCACAGAAGTAAGTGGTTATACCCATCTTCGGACGAGTCCAAGTAATTTCATCACCTCACCCATGTGTCCTGAAATAATCCTCTTCAGACTCTATCCCCGTCTTCTTCTCCTACATCATCCCCGACTTCTCCTACATCATCCCCCAGTTCTTCTCCCACCATCAGCCCAAATAGTGTAAGCTTCTGTCAAAGACTTTTGTAACTTTTTTGTACTCCGTTATTAAACTATTCTTCTCATCTGAAAATTTTTAATCATGTTTTAAGTGTCCCACTGGGGAAGCCTGTAACGTTTTCCAAGATTGCCCTGGTTGGAACAATACTTTCCCTGACTTTGTCGCATGCGTTGATGNCTAACCTTAATGATAAACTATGCATCTTCTTTAGCTGTTTCCTACAACCAAGCCATCGACGTCTCCCACTTCAAGCCCCAGTACTTATCCATCATCAAGCCCAAGTGCCAGCCCCTCAGTAGGTCCCAGTCATAACCCTAGCACTGCTCCGAGTGCGTCTCCCACAATTCCAAATACTTCTCCACCTTCAAGAAGCCCAACAACATTCCCGTCCACAGTGAGCCCATTTTGATACTCACCATCTCTTGACAATGCTAAAAACTAACCTTAATGATAAACTATGCATCTTCTTTAGCTGTTTCCTACAACCAAGCCATCGACGTCTCCCACTTCCAGCCCCAGTACTAATCCATTATCAAGTCCAAGTGCCAGCCCCTCAGCAGGCCCCAGTAAAAACCCTAGCACTGCTCCGAGTGTTTCTCCCACCTCCAATCCAACCACTCACCTCACCAAGGCCCCAAGCCTTCACCCGAGCACTTATCCCACCAAAGCTCCAAGTCTTTCACCAACCACTCACCCCACCAAGGCCCTAATCAGCCCCCCAAGTCACCAACCAACTAAATTTCCAAGCTCTTCTCCAACTACTTACCCCACCAAGGCCCCAAGTGCCGCACCGTCCAATGACCCAACCAAATTTCCAAGCTCTTCACCAACCCTTTACCCCTCGAAGGTTCCAACTCTTTCCCCAACAATTCATCCGACGAAGGCACCAAGCTCTCCCCCAACGAATCACCCTACCACATCCCCTACAGTAAGACAGAATGTTATAGCTTGGCTTATTCTCTTTTCTTTTAGTTCACTGAAAACCCAATTTCATCACTTTTTATGTTTTTGTTTAATTTGTCCTTTTGCAGTCATCTCCAGTTAGGTTACCCCCTCCAGCTACACCTACCGCATCCCCCAGCCTACCCCCAATTGATGACGAAACAGTAAGAAGTATTTTAAAGCTTGGTTATTTTGCTTTGTAGTGCATTGCTAACTCACTTTAATCACTCTTTTATCTTTGTTTCATTCGTTCTATTTGCAGTTATCTCCAGTTACAAGGAGACCTCACTACCCCTTACCTCAGCCTCCTACTTCTCGACCCACAAGACTTGTAAGTGTGCTTTTGTTTGTTAGAATTCCACTGAATCATTCAAAATTTCACCCGATTCGTGTACAATCATTTTTAGCTTGAGCTATCTCCGGTGTGTATCTTTTGTTTCATTTATCGCGCCTCTCTTTTTTCTTTCCTTTTCTCATTTTATCCTTTAATATAGCGCCCCACCCCTAGAAGGCAATTGAATCCACGACCCACCAATTCCCCCACACTCTCAAATGTCCCATCAATTTCGGAAAGTCCAACTCGTATTGTTTGTTATCCTGTTACACCAACCAACCCTCCTTCACAATATCCGTCTTCCTCTCCTTCGATATCAAATTCACCAACTTTGTCGCCTTATCCAACATATTATGGAGCAAAATCTGGTAAAGGATCCAAAAGCTCATCGAAAGGATCCAAAAGCTCCTCTAAAGGATCTAAAAGTTCAAAGGGATACAGTAGTAAAGGTTGCTCTGCACCCAGTAGCAGTAAATCTAGTAAGGGGTCTAGGGTAAGTGTGTTTCACTCAATTAGAACTTCTTTCTCATTATGTCTCCTCTTCTCTCATGGTGTCTATCATTCTGGATGATTATGTCAGTCACCCTCCTCCAGCAGCAAGTCCTCCAAGGGTTATGATATGTCCGATTATGTAGGCTCCCTCTCGATGCCTTTTTCGTATTCCATGCCATTGAATTTCCTCGATGATGATTATTCATTGGTGTTATCTGACGCCATCAGTTCATCGTCCAAATCTGGCAAAAGTAGTTCATCATCCAAATCTGGTAAATCTGCCGGTTGCGTTGACGAAACAATGCCATCATCCGCCCCATCAATTTCCAGCTCCCCCAGCACCTCTGCCAGTCCGACTTATATCGTGTGTTTTGCTCAAAGACCTTCCAACCCACCTTCATATTCTCCGACCTATGAACCAAGTTCTTACCCCACGTATTTTCCCACTTTATCCTCTGGCAAAAGTGCGAAGAATTCTAAATCCACAAAAAGTAGCAAATCTCAGAAACCAACTACTGTGTCTAGCAAATCTGAGAAACCAACTGATGTGTCTAGCAAATCTGAGAAACCAACTAATGTGTCAACTTTGAAGCCGACGAATTTGTCAACTTTGAAGCCGACTAATGTGCCAACTTTGAAGCCCTCTGCTCGTCCTGTAACTCCTCGACCAGTTACCGCGAAGTCAACAAAAAGTTCCAAGTCACAGAAAACTTTGAAGGTGCCCAATGAAGATGCTGTTCCTCTTACCTAATAGGGGCTTTTTCAAGTCATGTTTTGCAAATCAACCACCAATATGTAGGGCTCTTGTCTTGAGAATATGAATGTATTCTCGGTGTGATTGAAGATTTGTGTCTTAAGAATCGAATTATTTTTGTAAACCAGTCAATCAGTCTAATTACTAAAGAAAGATTTATGTTTATTGATCCGAGCCCTTATAGGCTGTCATTTCCTCTTTTGTTTACTACCTTTCCTTCAGAATTCGAATCGATCAAACACCATCAACGTGATCATCCGCCTTTTTCACATCCATATTGGTTGCATCTTTCAAACCATTCACCCAAACTTCTTCAGCAATTCACACTGTCCTTTCAATTTAATTTTTGACATTGAACACCATCAACGTGAACCTCTGCCTTTTCCGCATCCATATTGGTTGCATCTTTCAAACAATTCACCCATTTCACACTGTCCTTTCAATTAAATTCTTGACTTAGTTGTGAAATGGTGTTTCGTTTGATCAAGAGAGTGACTGGACATCAGCTGTTGTCACCCACCACATTGTCTTGTGCCTTCCGCTTTTTTTCAATCAGAGAAGAACAAGAGATGAAAAGGCTTCTTTTTGCAACAAAGAACTAGATCATGCAAAACGATTTTTCAATGCAATGAATTGAAGTGTTGAGATCAATCAGAGTAATCTTGATATACAGTGCATGATAAAAAGTTGAAGGAAATTGTAGCGAAGGATAAAAGTTGGACAAAGGCGGGTCAAAGTTTGCAACAACAGAATCTTGGTTCTTCTGTTATCTTCCCCTGATCTCTTGTCATGTCTCCTATCATTCTTGGTGCTATCAAATGAACAGCTGACCATCTAATAGTACTATGTAGTTCCATTTCAGTTCTACCAAAACTGTGCTCCAAGAAGCAAAATGACAACCACCCAAAGATGTCAAAGTCAAAAACCTCCCCCTAACAAATCACACATCCACAGAACAGTGGCATTCAAATGGACACGCCACCTAACTTGAGTGATTGCGGTCCCTCTTCTGTTGAATGCATATCTGGTGATGATTGTGATAGGCGAAAGAAGGCACAGCAGGGGCAAATAAGTATTTGTATGAAAAAGATGTCCATCAAAAACAGAGCACTTTCGATAACAGAGACATGAGAGAGTACGCAGATTAAATCCATGGTTATGCCTTGCAGAAGAAAGAGGAGGAAGCTTGCCTCGTGTCATTGCTTCTATTCTTTTTAAGAGACAATCAGCTTCACCCATAAACGGTGTTTCGAGAGGACAGGACAATGCGCTGTATTGGTACAAAGTGCTGCAATGATTCAAGCTTTCAAATGGTGCATAGTAATCAAATAATGTTTGTATTGTAATCGAAATCGAGATGCATGTGTCTATTTTATACTACCTACTATAAGTATGTCATCTTTTTCTCTATCGATACTCTACACAATGATATCCCTGCTACTGTTACATACAAATATCGTTTGTATCTACATTGAGAGTCAATTTTCAATTGGAAAATGAATCGCAAAATGATACAACGATGGTATGCGATCGTGAATCCACAATTGCCGAAAGATGGACAGGATAGACTGAGAATGATGTTAAAATGTCAGGAAAGCGACAGGGTTGAGTGGGATTCATACACAAGGGCAGAGCTTTAATCATTGCTGTATTGATGGCAAATTTTTTCTTCTCTTGCCTCTTTGCGCCGCTATTGAGGGTAACACTAACTTAATTACAAATAAGTAAATGAAAATACTTCGTTTCAGAGCTCTTTATTTCAATAACCACATCACTCATTCTTTTGATGCCGGCATTGGATATTAGAGTGCCTTTTGCGGTTTCTGTCACACATGTTCATAGCATTTTTATATCAGATAATGGGTAGGTACCTATTATCTCTAGGAGCTAATATCTGGTTTTTAATATAATAAGTCCATCATGTTAGATACTTTTTAAATGCACTACGGGGGCTATTATGCACATTCTTTAATGAAATCATCACCGAGAGCTCTAATACTAAATTATGTCAGACATTTTTTAGAAGTGTGGGGGTTCAAATCCCGTCATAAACATATTTAATTTATCATTGCATAAAACTGTTTCAAGTTGCATGTTTTTTATTTCAAATACTGTTTTTTTTTCTGAGGTCGTGTTTCATATTGATGCAGTTTCTTCTGAGGTTATTTTTATGTCGATTGGTGTTTTTCTGAAAAGATTTTGTGTCTAATTTTGATTTTGTTCAAACAGAGGAGGTATAACATAAAATTGTTTAATTACATGTTTTTTTAAGTACTGTTTTTTCTCAGGTCATGTTTCATTTTTGATGCAGTTTTTTCTGAGGTTATTTTTTATGTTGTATGGTGTTTTCTGAAAAGATTTTTGTGTCCGATCTTGATTTTGTTGGAACAGAGGAGGTAGGGCGAATTCCGTAATGACCCTGCGCGCTAGCTAACCCTGCGCGTTAGCTACTGCCATGACCTGTAAAGACTCCATTTCTGCCCAAAAGTGGATTTGACCATAAGACAGAACCCATTATCTGCCCAGAAACGGAGTTTCCCCCTTGTTTATTGAATTCTCGGTCATTTTTAAAACGTCACTTTTGACTTTGGATGCAACTTCCTTGATTGAGAATAGGAATGTTGAAGGGGAAAGTAAATGGTGGACAAGAACAACGCCAATTTTGAGGTCTTTGAGAATTCTATTTTTGCAGGCTCTTGCTGGCGATCCGTCGTTAATGGTCTTAATCAAGGCTCTTTTTTGCTATAGCAGCAACCCTCAAACAAACATTTGAATGTAAGTGAACATGACTTAATCAAACTGGAGTTGTGAACTCCAATTTTCAAGCAAGATATTGAATTACGGCATGATAAATTCTTTAAGAAAAAAGGCATAAAATTCTGAACCGCTTCTTTTTGGAGTTTGACAATTAACAATGCTGTCTTGTGGATAAGTACACCACAGTCACCGTGACGATTGAAAGAAATGAGTGCTTTATCGTGAATCAGTTGAGAGTTGAACAAGTAATGATGGACCTTATTTTAACCTATTACAATACCATAGCAATTCAATCAATATGGAGCACAAAGTCCGTCACAAAACAAACACATGCAATCTATGGCTGAACAGTTTGACCGCTTCTGTGAAACCGTCAAGAGAAAATGTAGTTTTTGTCATTCCTCATTTGTCTTTGTGTCAGAAAAAAAAAACAATCATTCCTTCTCTCCTCTTTCGACATCCTCAAAATTTTGAAAAAGCTGTCAGACTTCAATACTATCATTGTTTTTTATGTTGGAGACTTTGAACATTAATATCTGCAGAATGCAATGATTAATTCTATGTCAGAGAGTTTGAGGAGGAGAATTTCTTAGGAATATGTGTTGAAAGAGTTACGTATCAAGATGATTGTGAATACATGAGCTGGAGAAAAAATACATACCAAATGCATGCGCTTTTCTCACCAAACCCGATTTTAAAGCTCATCAGACATTCTATGCCCCCCCCCCCACGCGCCCATGTAACACCGACATCCTCTGCTTCTCGGATCCACAGGCTCCTTTGCGCCTCCTGTCATGCTGGGGGTTGCTCCTTCTGCCCTTTGTAATCTGAATCCCCATCTTTGAAAGAATCATTATCATCCCAAACTTCCGTCTCCAACCCCATCTCATCCCACCATTTCACAAAATCCCAACCGGGACTATGTCTACTAGTCAGATGCACCAAGCTGCTTCAATGGAGAGACTCCTTTGCCGCTAGTTTGCTCTTGTGGTTCTTGCATTCCGTAGCACGTAATCTAACTGTGATAAAAAAAGGTTGACTGGTGAGATCCTACCATACGTTTGACTTGAAATTTCTACCCGCATAATGGGCGTCCTTATATCTTAACTTCAACTGCGAATATCCTCATTGCTGCAGTACAAAGTTTACCCTTGCCAGATCACTAGAAGTTATCTTTTTAAAAATTTAAGTAGATTTAAGTTCTACGTACGTCTTGTAAATAAATTAACACGGGCGAAGTATGGCGATCTTATTGACGTAAAAGCGTCAAGATGATGGTTGCACCGACCAATCCAAGACTTTTTGCACTTCGACACGACCCTATCGAAGCCACAGAATGACCACGCATCAGGGTAGAGACTCTCTTTCGTGCTCGTTTTCATTGGGGCCATAACGACAACTCTCTTGTGGTTTATTCGATTGACATTTCGACGGCAGTACAAACGAACGCGCAACCGACCACAACAAAGCGGCCGGCCCGTTCTTATTCGTTGCAATAGAGGAGGGGGAGGTACGAAATGATCGTGATTGGCCGGAGTCCTCTTCTTTTACATTTTGGGTTCTTCTTCGGAATCAGAGGGCTGGAACAAGACTCTGCATGGGAGGTCGAGGAGGAGTATGGAACGTGGCCAAGTAGAGATCGAGAACATGGGACTCGTTCCAAAAAGAATTTCAACATCGACACCACAGATAGAGATGACAGTTCCCACGGCTTGATGTGATTGCGATTTCGATTGAAAGAGGAAGAGGTCTTACGTAAAAACGACTTTAGTCAACAATGAACCCTTTTCGGGACAATCTATATCATTAGGTCGGACTTATTGAGGTGAGTTTTAAGATTGATTCTGCTTGGTTGCTCTTGTTTCAGTGTTGAAATTGGTTGGGTGTCAGTAATTGAAAGAGTCTTGTTTGAATTGTAGTTGCTTCCTTGTTGTTTTTATTTGACTTTGTCTTTGGTGGATTGTTGATTTTATTATACCTATTTTCTTATTTATTGAACAGTGTCTATGGGGCATACATGCAACCTCGACCCAACGAAGCAGCTTCTCCAATTCTCCAATGAAGCGACTGGCCAGATCCGCCCTATCATAACAACAATACCAATCGGGGAGCAAACGATATCGAGATTTGATTTTGACAAAAGAACAACAGCAAGTAAGAGCATTGTTGGTTGGTCTGCTTTCTTTGTCGGAAGAATAGGCCAACAAGGAGAGAGTACGATGCCAACAGCTGGCTGAATCATACAACATAACAATCAATCAGGGTGGTTCATTAGGTAAGGTCAGTTCCATTTGCTTGATTTGCTGATGTCAACACTTGCTTGGTTGATTGTTGGTTGATTGTTGCCCATTATCATCCTAAACCTTGATCACTTGTGACAGGACTTGGCCCGCTAAATGTCATCAAAGCCTTCTCCTTTGTGTCGAAGCTTCTTTCAATCATTTTGACTGTCATCTCGATCGAAGAATTTGGCCAGCGGAACAACAACAAGGGTTTCTTCTTCGCTTCACAGTTTATTCCAATGGCTTTGATCATCATCTTCAATGACTATGCAACAACCAACCTCTCCAAGATGACCCATCTCTAACCCAATGTTTTCGGTTGATTGTCCAGTGAAATACGGGTAGCGCTTCAGAATATCAATAGTTCCCGTAATTCAAACAACTTAATTTTGTGAGAAAATTGTGAGCTCAAAAAAGAAATTGCGAGAAAC
>JALLAY010001617.1:0-14917 GCA_036939635.1 Cyclotella baltica | reverse complement strand
GACGAAAGCAAGGCGTTTTTAAATGGGCCCGGGCCCATTTTTTTCGAGCACTGGTGTACTCAGTATTACATGAAGAATTCATAACATCTTCACTCTGTTATGGATCAAGATAGTAGAAGCCAAACGGTCTGAACACTCCAAGCTCACTGCCTTGCTTTGTTTGCATAAAAAGATCCATCTGGTACAGTCATGTTGCTACCTTTGCCCATTACCTGCACCAGTATAACCAGATTGCATGTCAGAAAAGAAGAATCTCCATCCAATGCAGAACTATTATTAAAAACAATATCACGAGAAGAAGGTGAATCGTCCAAAAAAGAAGTATTCCTCCAACCAGCTTGTTAACTTGTTCCAGAGGATATGAAAATGTCTACAGTCGTTGGCATGCTTGTCCAGAGAGTAATCTGCAGAAATAGAAACAGAGCCGCTAGTAACAGAGCCACCTTAATATAGTCAAAGTTTGGCAACCAAACTTACAGAATCAGTTGTGAGAGAGATATTACCTCCAGTGGAATCACCTGGAAATGACCCAGCAAGTAGTACAATTTCTCCACTATTTGAACTCAGGGCACTAATCAACAGGCAAAGTCTTCTGGCTTGCATTTTGTTGGCTGCACTTGAATTGGATATTTCAACATTTCTGCTGGCGCCAGTTCTTGAGGATCCTGTGAGTAACAGCAACTAGCCGCTGATTCCAAATCTACAGGTACAGGGTCTGGATGAAATTGAAACAAAGGCACCTTATCGCTTCCCGGCAATTTAATAAATTGGATAGAGAAAAGTGGAAGTTAAAAGTTTAAGTCACATCACTGCATTTGAGTCTTTCCATCACGTGGTTGCTGGAAGCAACCACACTACTACCAGAAGCAGATCCAATGGCATCTTCAGGAGACAGTCGAATGTTTCCACTAGTGGTATGCTTTGCAACCACAGACAAAGAAATGACAACCTGTCTACTACTAGCTAATCCAGAATCTGAAACAAAAGACAAGCACTTTCTAGCATGAGTAGATAATCAATCTGCGGTAATGTGAACAGATTCACTGATTGAGTCATTCCCTGCATCTTTGGCATAATGATCTTGGATGTTATAATTGTTGGAATCAGTAGCAGAGATGGAAACACATCTTCTGGAGTGTTCATCAAATGGAATCCATTTTCATTAGAGTCGTCCGTGGTACAGTTTCAGTTGTTGAAGCAGAAAAGAAAATATTAGAATACAAGCAGATATTGATGGAACCATTGTTGTTTCATCAAGCTGTATGTCCCCTTCAGTTCTTTTGTGAGGTGGCTATTGATATATATCAAGCTGATGACAAGCTGGGTGATCATTGATTTGCGTAGCATCAAATCATGGTTGGCATTTGTGGTTGTCATGTTGTCCAGATCACCTTGTGCCTGCTTGTGGTGCTGTTCACAGATTGTTGCAGGTTGATGCTTTGAGTATTGCAAAAATCAATTAACATGCTACCTTGGGGGTCGACTGACCCCCAGATTGCTTCCGGTTGGTTCAATGGATTAACATGCTACATCGAGGGTCTGGGGATCCTCTCTATACTCTAGAGCTCAATAGGCCCCGTATCTTCTCTTTATCTACTTTTAAACCCGAACTAAAGATGAAATTGACACTGATCGCTTATCCTGCACCTTTTTTGAGCTTGCTCTTTTTTAAAAAGTGAAGATTTTTTCTCTCGCCCGCCGCTCAATTTTAAATATGAGTGCACCAGTTTTAAATTTGTGAGGCAAGGAGAAAAATCTTCAATTTTGAGTCAGCACAAACAATTAATTAGAGGATCAGCGATCAATATTAAGCAAATAGAAAAAATTAAAAATGAAAAATAATGATAGAAAGGCCCATTGATATTAATCTCTTGAAGTGTGAGCAGATGCAAGATTCTCGGATTAGTCCAGTTTTTTGTGAGAGCTTGAGGATTTTGTGACAATCTCAGTTTTTTTGGAACATTTGGGAGTGCTGCATGCTATAGTCATACTAAAAATGTTTGAAAAACAATACTAAAAGGATAGGGAATTGTGAATTTTTTGGAAACCTATTCGGAAACAGTTATTTGATGACACTAGTTGCTGACGTGTCATAGCATCTTTATTACTTCTGATGAAAGTTTTTTTGGGGGTTAATTATTTAGTTTTATGTGATGTTTTAGGAAAAAACAGAGTCTAATGGTTATTTATCTGGGTGTGAATGAATCATTAAACCAGATTGATTTTCTCCGAGGAGGAGTGAGGCCTAATGATAATATAGAGTCATTTGGGACAGACAGACCATGTGAGGGTGGCTCTGATGTCACAGAGGCACCTGAGGTCACCAGCCAGTAGGTCAAATATGATGTCTGTGCATGCCAATGACTGAATACCTCCTCTGCTCCAAAAAAACTAAAAGTGTACTGGCATGTGTGTGTTGCCTAGACCAGCATTGGAAAAAAAATATAACTGATTAAAAAAACCTTGCTCGTGCTTTGCTTTTGTTGAGTTGATCGTTGATAAACTGTGAGGTTTGCAATGTTTGCACGGTAAAGGGCACATTTTTCAACTCTGGTAGATGTAAAACCATCAGAACCATTTTTGCCATACTACCCACCAGCAAATTGATT
The DNA here is from genome assembly GCA_036939635.1 of Cyclotella baltica. Taxonomy (NCBI): domain Eukaryota; phylum Bacillariophyta; class Thalassiosirophyceae; order Thalassiosirales; family Thalassiosiraceae; genus Cyclotella; species Cyclotella baltica. Next base: position 12,308 of record JALLAY010001617.1, on the reverse strand, counting down.
GGAAATATCGAATTAAATGTAAATTTTCAAGACATCTAGAGCTTCGAGCTTCTGAAATGAAGATGTTTCGTTATTCTTGTCATGGTCTCTTTAGACAAGGGAGAGGTTGTTGAACTATCACATTTGTTGTGTGTTGGACCAGTTCAGGGTTCTTTTTTCAGTGCCCATTTAGTGTCAGTGTCTCAAGGGACTGTCACTAAAAGAGGATTGGACACCATGTTAGCGATGTTTTGAGGTGTCCAGGATCTGTTGGGGGCATTTTTCAATGGCATAAAGTAAAACTTAAATGTCCCAAATGACGACATAAATGTCTGATTTCAGTCATTTATGACTGCTGTGATGTCATTAATGACTCAATAGAATCAATTATGACAGTGATCATGTCATGTTTCGTCTGTCATCAGGCGCAGATGTCAATGACAACTTGCCAACAGTGCTGTACGTGTTTATGTGCAACAAAGTGACGCACAAATGTCATCGTTTGAATCTTATTGTTAGAGGTCTGAGAAGGGGTAAGGCCGTTTCTACTGTAGAGGTTTCGAGGTCGTCTACAGCACATATTTGAGTTTCCTAAGATGGTGTTCAATATTTTTTAATGACAGTCCCTTGAGTGACTGAAATATCATTACCTTCAATTAAAGCAAAAAATATTCGTTCATGGTTGGAGGTAGGTAGATTATGTTGATGAGATGCACAAAATTTCAATTATCTGTGCGTGGTTGGTGCAAGAGAGAACAGGATTTTCACAGGGCAACCTACCGTGAAAAGGTTAATTGATGTGAGTCACGTGACTCACGTGATGGCGATAACTGGAGAGAGGGCACAGGTAAGTATTAAAAACCTGCTGGGGAAGCAATAAATCATCCCAATTGCGAAGTAGAAACGACCCATCATTTAATGGCTGTCTCACCACGGTTCACCGCGGCGCTCCCGCCAATAAAGTCGATAATTTTATGGTGAGAATTACTCAAGCCCTCATTATCAAAGCTTGAACCCAACATCAGTCCCATTGAAATTTCAGAACACACTAAGCATCGGGCAATAGATAACGATTCACGCATAAGACTCTGTCAAGTGACGAGAGGCATTGAAACCTCGTTTATAAAACGACTGTTACGAATAGGCTGTTCTGAATCGGCGTTCTGGTGCAGTTTTTGGATAATTTTGTCACACAAAAACAACTTGAACAAAGACCACCCCGCCCGCCTCATTCTGCCAATTCTCTAGATAGAGCCATCACTGGAACGAAGTCACATTCATCGATCTAACGGATTGATTATTATTGCAAATCAATACATTAATTAAACACCAGGTTCATTTGAAAGCTTGCTAGTGAATGAATTAGGGTTGAATTAGACTGTATCATCGCCACTTCCGAGAGCATCAACCGACCAATAATAATTAGCTATCAATTGAACAAAAGTATCATCAATATCAATTCCACGCCTCATATTAAATAAAACCATGCCAAACAACACCCGACGAAGCCTGCTCCTCCTCTTATTCACTCAAACCCTCGAATCATCCACCTCCCGCCTCCTCCGCGGCCAAGAACCCCGACCAATACAAGAACCGAGAAGCCTACGCATCCAAGCCCATCCCCCCAAACGTCAACTCGGATGGCTCGACGATTTACTCAAGAAAGGCGGCGGTGGCACACCCACACCGCCCCTGAGTACTNGTCTGATTCACCGATTGAATCACCAACGCAACATCCTTCCCTCCCACCGTCGAAATCTCCAACCAAATCACCCATCACCCCCTCGCCCACGACAGCTCCCACAAAGTCGCCCACCAAGAATCCCACAGAATCACCAGTAGAGCCTCCCTCTTTCTCACCAACGTACAATCCCACCATTATCAAGACGGGGGAGCCCACGGCAAGTCCCATGGAGATGGTGGAGAATTCGAGTCCTACGAATGGAGGAGGGGGGACTCCCAGTCCGGTGAATCAGGGTCCTACGGTTAGTAATGCCACTACCACCACTACTACTACTACGACTACGACCACAACAACTGCAGCGGTAAGTAATGCAATATCATGATTTTACAACATGCACATCTTATACTCATTTAATTAAATCCCAATGCTAAATATCCGCACAGCCACTCAAATGGTACGTCAATCTCCACTCACAATCCCACTGCTCCCAAGGACCATCATGCACCACCGAACCAGATATTCAACAGGGTGATTTATGCCACTACGATTGGCAACCAGTACACGAGACCGAATGGGCGTGTTGTAATGCCAACAGTTTTGAGGGGTGTACCGCCACTACTTCGACAACAGTTACCACGACAGAAGAACCCACCACCACAGAACCAGATGATAGGAAATGGTTCCCAAACTTCCCCCACAGTAAGGCATTCTGTTCGTATGGTCCACAATGTACCAATGAGGCAAATGGGGATAGGGGCAATACGTGTTATTTCGTGTGGCAGTCGGAATTCTTTGAGACGCAGGCTGCATGTTGTGCAAAGTATGGATGTGAGGGGTATGAGTGGACTACTACTGTGGCTGCTACTACGGAGGCTCCTGAGACTACTGAGGTTCCTGAGACTACTGAGGCACCTGGGACTACTGAGTCACCTGAAACTACTGAGGTTCCTGAGACTACGGAGGCTCCCGAGACCACAACAGAGTCTACCGAAGTACCCGAGACCAACAGCACGACTACGGCGGCAACCGAGACCACCGAAGCATCAACTACCGAAACAACGGCAGCAACAACCGAAGTTACCGAAGCGCCAACCACTGACGCGCCCGAGACCAACATCACAACTACATCAGCGGCAACTGAGACCACGGAAGCATCAACTACCGAAGCGACGACGACGATGGCAACTACAACTGAAGTCGCTGCAGCATCAAGTACGGAAGCGACTACCACGGCTACTGAGACTACTGACGCGACGACCACGGCTACCGAGACTACCGAAGCGACGACCACGGCTACCGAGACCACCGAAGCGACGACTACGGCTACTGAGACCACTGAAGCGACTACTACGGCAGCGACAACCGAGGTTACTGAAGCACCAACTACTGAAGTGCCTGAGACCAACATTACGACGACGACGATGGCACCCGAAACCACCGAAGCCTCAACTACTGAAGCGACGACGACAGCAGCAACTACTGAGGTTACCGAAGCACCAACTACTGAAGCACCGGAGACAACAACAACAAGCTCAACCTCACAAGTCCGTGGTCCCAAATGGTACCATTCCGAAGGCATCTGCATCTACGGCAATGACTACCCCGATGAATTTTGGGAAGATGAAGACTTTCGTAACACAGTTTTGTTTGATACCCGTCAAGAATGCTGTGATGCATATGGTGGGGATGCTTGTGTTACCAACTCTCCTACTGTCAAGGTAACTTCGCCCCCGACTATGAGGGCAGAAGACAATTGTTATCCTAATGCAAGGTTTGTCAAGTTCCTCTCTACTACCGGGCGACCTATTCAGGTGTTTGAGGTGGAGGTTCTTTCAGGGAATGTTAATGTTGCTGCGGCCGAGGGGACCTCTGCCTATCATTCTGCGACACATATGAATGCTCATGCAAGCAAGGCAATCGATGGAGATATGGGTACCTTCTCACATACCACGGATAGTGAGAGCAATGATGGGAGTGAGTGGTTGGAGATTGAACTCACATCCATGCAATCGATTGATGCAGTGGTGGTTCATAATCGATGGTGTCAGAATTCTAACGACCCCACTAATTGTTTGTGTCGATTGTCCGAGGCAATTCTTTCTTTGACGGATGAGAATGGCCAGTCCGTAGCCACGAGTACCTTCGGAAATACCTGTGGTGAGGCGACCTTGGTTGTGAATTACGAGCCCAACTGTCCAGATCCTACATCAGCTCCAAGCAATTCACCAACTGTATCGCCTAGCTTGTCGTCAAGATGGTACCCTGATCAAACTGAGGGTGTGAATGATTGCATATTTGGCAATGACTTTCCGCGTTGGATGATGGGGGGTATTAATGAAGAAAAGTACCTTTTTAAAACAGAAGAAGAATGCTGTCACAGTCATCAATGCGACTCATACTATTCTGAGATGTGGTACCCTGAAGTTATGGATGGGCACATTTGGTGTCTGTTTGGTAGTGACTATCCATTGGAATATAAGAAGAGCCCCGAAGGGTACTTGTTTGAAACTGAGGAAGATTGCTGTGAAGAGTACGGATGTTATTACAAGGACACATCATCTCCCACTGTGGCCCCGACTACAGAGCCAACCACTAGTCCGAGCACTACTCCCTCAAATTCTCCAACTACTGCCCCTAGTATGTCACCAGTTTCAAACCCACCAACAACTTCTCCTTCGAGTGAACCAACTGCAGCCCCGTCTACTAGCCCCATTAAGTCACCTGTTTCAGCCGCACCGACATCAAGTCCGACTGTTTCTCCAACCTCAGCAGCAACAGGCCGTAGTCCTGATGAATGCTACCCCAATGCAAGATTTGTCAAGTTACTAAGTACCACTGAAGACCCTGTTCAACTCTTTCAAGTAGAGGTTCTTTCTAACGGTCTCAACACTGCTCTGACTGGGACAGCAAGTCACTCTGACACATTAAATGATTTTCATGCCAGCAATGCCATCGATGGAGATATGGGTACCTTCTCACACACCGATAGCTCAGTAGGTGATGGCAGTGACTGGTTGGAGATTGATTTAGGAAATACATATTCAGTTGACACAATTGTCATCCACAACCGTTGGTGCAGAAACTCTTCAGACCCAACAGGCTGCCTATGCCGTCTGTCCTATGCGAAAATCATCCTTTCTGATGACCAAGGAGCATTAATTGCATCGGCTGATTTGCCTGATACTTGCACTCATGAAATGATAACAATTGATTACATGCCACATTGTCCATCGCCTACGAAATCACCTACAACCTCAGCACCGTCGCTTTCACCTTCCTCATCGCCAACTCTTCAGCCTGTGACTTCCTCACCAACAACTCGACCAACTGCTCCTCCTGTCACATCATTTCCAACTTCGGCACGACCCACTAACAATCCTGCCACCTCTCCGCCAACAGTCACAGGACATACCAGACCTCAGTACTGGTATTACAACGACATTAACACCTGTGTCTTTGGAAGTGACTACCCAGACTGGATGGCTCTTGGGCATTATCATCAGTTTACCCTGTTCGCGAGCAAGAATGCCTGTTGCTGTGACAGCCTGAATACGTGTGATGATGTCCAGTGTCCACAACAAGCTCCTCCTTTCAATCCTGGCACTGAAACGGCCCAGCAACCCTTTTGGTATCTTGATGTTGAAAATGGTAACAGTGAATACAGAAACTGTATCTTCGGGCCACACTATGCACAGGATGTCTTCGTTTTCGATACAGAAGATGAGTGCTGTCGTGAAGAAGGTCAATGTGAAGGATTTTATTGGTATCCAGACACGAGCGAGGGTGTGCAAGGAAAGAAGTGCATCTTCGGAAGAGGTTATCCATCATGGATGTCAAGCCATGGGTTATTATACAAAACAGAAGGAGAATGTTGTGCAGGCGAGTGCACAGTGGACCAGTAACTATTCTTGGTGCATAGAAAAAAATAGATTGAATTGATAGCACTTTGACTTATAATGTTAATATTAATGTTGATGATAGTTTTTACTTTTTGATTTTTACATGCCCAATATACCTACAACTGTGGTACGGAAAAGTTGAGAAGGCACCAATTTTGCAATGCCATTTCTCACCAACCACTATCTGGTCTTTAAAGCACTCAAATCTCATTCAATATCATGATACCATACAGCTTCATCAATTTTTGGTACAAATCACAGTGTTTCCCAAACAATACCAAAGATCTATGATATATAGATTGCCAAATTCAACTTGAGGGTATAGAAAGGCATTGGCAGGACTGTAGATAGCCTTAGTTGCAAACATTGTCGCTGCATCCTTCAATGTCCTATTTTCCTTGTTTTAATTACTGCCTTATTTAGATAAGTTTAGATACTTCATTGATTTTATCTCACCCATCTTCCTTGGTGGCACAGCTAAAAAATTAGACACTCCCCTCTGAATAGCCTTTGGATGCTACAATCACTCCTGTGTCATTAGGGCAGACTTTCTCAATATCTTCTATCTCCCCAATTATAATACTATTGCCTTACCTTCAAGGTATTAACCAGGATCAAGTACAAAACATCACCCTTGCAGTGTTTCCCTTTCAAACTCGTCCAATCCCTTTGATTCTCAACTCCTCTTGAACTGATCAATTAGTGTTTGTCATCATGGCCATGTGATGATCACCTAAGTTGCCTGGCTACTGTTGGACTCTTGGTTGACCTTGTCCTTTCACTCCCAGGTAGGTATAAACTTGTATGTGCTCCCACCTCATAAACTCCAGTTCTTTGAAAAGCACTGGATCAATTGCAATTGGGAGACATTGTGAGTGTTTTGACAACTTTTGACTGTTATCCTGAGTCATTTTTCACAATGAGTTCCCACATCAATTTGTACACTTCAAATGATGTACTCTGGACCTCCAGAGCAAAATTTCCCACCACAGATGGCAGATAAAGCATCTTTGCTAGGCTCATGTGTGTCACCTGTGCCCTTGAATTTCATCCACTCCCATGTATTCCTTGCAGACATAATTATAATTGCAACTGAGCGTGCGCACAAGGAAGTAAATCCCCAACTCCTCCTAATACCTTGTTTGTCAATTTAGGGGCAACATCACTGCTAAAGTACTTGGTTAATCAAAGAACAACTTTGTCGTGATGTAAATCTTTTTGTGCTACTACAAAAGCTATGATCTTGTGAGACATTGTCTTGCTTTGGCTCCCTCTTGTAAGTCGACTCTTGTAAGTCGAGGTGTACCGGCGGTGTATCCCAGGTTCCTAAGGTGCCATCAAACAAATCTTCAAATTGTAAAAGAAGATCTAATAGTTTTTGCCGCTGATGTGCATCTAGGTGTCTACATTGTGTTTCAACAATCTCTGGGAGATCTGCTTTTTCATACTTAGCATCTAAAATCTTAACTGCTCTATCAGTCAGTTCTTTTGTACTTTCTGGTTCTTCCCTCATGATACTGTTATTTACAGTCCAAGCTTTTTCGATTTTAGATTTGTCTTGCAGCTTAAAGATATCTCTCATTGGCAGTGAGATTTTATCTATTACTATGTTACTTGTTTCAAAATTTAAAACAATTCCTAACTCTTTCATGGTCTTAACCCCAAGAATGAGGTCAAACGCTGGCCTATTCAATCTATCATACTCTAGTATGTCAGGTCTGATAGTATAGTGTTTGCTCTCAGAATAGTCTGAGAATTTCATCACAAACTTAGCCTTTCCTTTTGTGTGGAAAACCCCAGCTGAAGTATGGTAAGACTTTACCACCTGCCGTTCAGTGTAGGTAGTATAGTGTTTGCTCTCAGAATAGTCTGAGAATTTCATCACAAACTTAGCCTTTTCTTTTGTATGGAAAACCCCAGCTGAAGTATGGTAAGACTTTACCACCTGCCTTTTGGTGTAGGGGAAGCGTTTGGTGGCTCCTTTTTTATGAAACCATATATCACCATCAGAGCCTGAGTCTAAGTACTCTGATTTTCTTTGTGAATAAATATTTGTTAGTGCGGCGACATCTCTTAGAGTGTTCAATTCCAGATTCTTTGTCTTTGATAGATGTGTCAATGGCTGCAATGACTGCAGTCACTTTTTATCATTTGTCAGTGAAATGTCATCATTCATAAAATTATTGTACACTGTGTAAGGCTCAGTGTCTAATGATGTATCTATTGCTTGGGTTACATTATTGGTTGCATCATTTTTCTGTAATAGATTATATATTTAGATCGATATGATAAATAGGAGGGTAGGAGTAGCTTTAATTGGAACAGGGGTGTATTCTGTAACACATACATTAACTTTAAGTTTTTTACTTAACCCCTGTTGCTACTCGACCCACACCACATACGTACATTTTAAAACTTGTCTAAAAATTGTACGTAAATTAAATATTTGTAACGTAATACGTGTGTTTTCTACAACAATTAGGGTACCCAGATGAGACAGGGCTGATCTATACATTAGCATATATGCGGATTTGCAATTTAATTCACACTAGAAATAACAAGGTGTGCAAGAAAATCACATTCAAATTTCAAAAAAAAGCAAAAAAGTGCAGGTTATACGATAAATTTGGCACTTTGTAGCTGTAGGAATTCCTATCTCAATCTCAATACCAGCAAGGACTAATGGGGGAAGGGTACGATTTGAAAGGCAAGGGCCTTTTTTGATGCTGTTGCTAATGAACATTTGAAAAATATGTAAGCAGATGGTAGTGATTTGGCTGCTCCCATGCTAGAACATGCTGTCAGTGGTGCAGCAGGTGAGTTGGCTGCTGAAAATAATGCATCAGGGTGTCCTCAATAGTGATTGAGTGTAGGTTCCAATTTTGCCATTAGCTATTTGTTCTTCGTCCCTTGTTTTGATATGCCAATACTTTCTTCTCGGGATAAACTAAGTGAGATAACTTGATAGCTTCTCATGCTCTCTACAAAATTTACCCTTGTTACATCACATGAAATCATTTATTTTAAATTGTACATAGAAGTAATTAGAGAATTAGAGCTTATCAGGTGAAAAGCATATGAAACATAGCATTCACATATGCACGTAGTGTGTCGCACCGTCTTGCATGATTGAAACGCCGAGCGAGTTTCTGTTCAGACATGATTCGACCATGTCGAAACCACCGCCCATACCTTTGCTAGGCCTCTAGATCTCAAGAAATCTGTCATTGACCGTAAGTGCTGTTAATTTCTATTTAATTAATTACAATTATTTATCCGCTACCGATTGATTATTACTCCTAGCAACAGACTCTTCCATCGTTGATGTGAATGTCCGAATCACTACAATTTGCTCTCCTCGAGATCGTCAAAATGGTATTCGAATGAACACGGCCGGAATCATGGGGCCGAAACATAAACATTCCATGCCCACCTGACCCAAACGAACCTCCACCATCCTTGCTTCAATCTCTCCTCAATAGAGACGTACTAACCACATGGTAGTATCCACTTCGTTGGTCGTAAACTAATTGTAGGCCCCACCGCATCCAAAGCTACTTCCAAATCCTTAGCACTGGGACAGAAATCCAAATGTGCAGCATGCCGATCCATTTCGACGATAGCCATTTTTGATTTTCAAAATGAAGAAAGGCACATTCATATTCCATTCTTTGCCATCGTTGCGGATCCATCTATCAACATGTCAAGGCACTTCTCTACGTATACCTGTGAAAAATCGATACTATGACTCAGAGCAGATTGCTGAACTTTGTAATCTTTGTGGAGGAGTCAATGATGAGGGAATTAGCAAGAATGTTATTGGCCGTGTCTTCTCCAACAATGGCTAGAATGAATACTCATTTCCATTGTCATGTCACTGGATACGAAGCTGCTTCAGGAGATGCACATGTTTTCGTGTCAAAGAAGTTTCCAAAACGCCCTGGCAAAGACACAGAAGTTGGTTTGTTTGACTCGGAAGATTTGAGTTGTAAGGCTCAAGAGTGTTTGGTTTCTGGAGATAATAGATGTTCCTTTAAGTCTTGGGATTTTGATTCGGTTGATGGCGATGTCAAAATAGCTTTCTGTAACTATGTTGCAGGTAAAAGTAGTTGTAACAAAAATAAGCAGCCACCCAAGAAATAAGTGCTTTATTCGTTCTGTGATTGCTATTGAGATGACTACATCCTAACTTATTGCTCATCTAGACGTAGCTCCTATTCTGATACATCCACCAGTAACACAGCGACGGTTGAAAGTGTAGAATTGAAGCAAAGTTGAGACGGCTTGAGCTTAAGTCAAAGATTGCTGGGCTTGAGAGATAGCTTTTTAGACGCACGAGCTGGGTATGCTTCCTCATGTGAGGCTACTATTTTGCATCATAACGAATCAAACAGCGAAACAAAGAAGACAAAGAACGATACCCCTGAATTGCGAAACACAAAAGCAGCTACCTTCTTCGTATCAATCAAATCAACAGCCACCCGCATCATACCAACAGCCTTCTGCTTCGTATCAATCAAATCAACAGCCACCCACATCATACCAGTCAATTCAACAGCCTCCTGTTTTGTATCAATCAAATCAACAACCTCCATACCAGTCAAATCAACAGCCACATGCTTTGTATCAATCAAATCAGTCATTGTTCTAACAAAAACAACAGATAACTGCTTCGTATCAATCAAATCAACCATCGTTCCAGCCAATTCAACAGCTACCTGCTTCGTACCAAACAAATCAACAGCCACAAAGTTTATACCATCCAAATCAACATGCGCTGCCTTCGTTTCAGCCACAACCTTCGTATCAATCAAATCAACAGCCACCCGCATCATACCAACAGCCACCCGCTTCGTATCAAGAAAACCAACAGCCACCCGCATCATACCAACAGCCACCTGCTTCATATCAAGCAAATCAGCCATTGTTCCAGTAAAGCCAACAGCTACCCACTTCATACCAAACAAACCAACATCCACAAGCTTCATACCAGCCAAATCAGCAGCAACCAGCATCATAGCAACAGCCAACTGTTTCATACCAGGCAAATCAGCATGCACTGCCTTCGTTTCAGCCACAACATTTGTATCAATCGAATCAGCTTGCACAATGGACAATGCAACAAACCAATAACAGCAGCAGTCTCACCAGGATGATGCACAACATGCTTTTGTAGACAGTTTTTTATCATGGTTCCAGCGATGAAGAGGCAGACAGCGTGGGTGATAGTGGATCCAATGATGAGGATAACATAATCGAGGGAGTCAGCGAGCACGGTTCCAGTGATGAAGAGGCAGACAGCGTGGATGATAGTGGATCTAATGATGTGGATAACAACAGCGATGACGATGACGGTTTTGGAACTGGAAGGGGGAGGAGGTAGATAGTGTGGATGACAATGAATCTAATGTCGAGGACAACAACAGCAAGCACAACAACAATAGTGATATAGAGGTTCCTGAGACCAAAGGAATGGATATTTCATCATGTGTTAGGAGGAGTAATACAGGAGAATCCAGAAGAGATGATCGCTCACTACAGCAAGATGAGCGCCAACTACAGAGATCAAGGCTCTCTGGGATTGGTGATACCACAACAACATGGAATAAGAGAGCAATTTGCTTTCTGGATGAGTACTTTGGTTCTGGCTTTGATTGGAAGTTACAATCATTTGATTGCATTACTTTCATTTCTCTCATAAAACTTACCCCTGATCAAATTGAGGAATTCTGCAGAGAACATTTGCAGGATGTGCATGGTTGATTGAGCAATCAATTCAGCTACGATGAAGAAAATGACAAACATATGGCAACAGGTTTGACCGAGGAGTTGTGTGCATGTCTATTGGAACAGGGGTTGGTTTTGGTCAATGAAGGAGCCTCAAAAATGGAAATACCGAAGAAACCAACAAAAGGAAAACAAAAAGCCACTTGGAAATTGATTGGGAGGCCAAGCAAGATCAATATGAACTCAGAAAAGCCAAAATCAAAGAGATGCAAAATGCAGATCAGCATTATCATGGATCAGCACTACCTCCTGGAGTCGATGCTGAGAGATAGTATAAGGAAAAGAAGAATAATGTCTCTAACCCGGGGATGGATGCGGACACGAAGGCATGGAGAAGATATGTGGTATTCAACATCTGCTATCATGATACTGTGGCAATGATTGAGCAGCATGGAAAGATGTCTGCTTTTGGTTACGAGTCAACAAGTAGTGTAAGGAACAGATCATGGGTGAATACAATCAAACGCAAAATAATGAAAGAAACTGATGAAGATGCAAATGCAATCCTATATCTGATGAAACCACTCATCATGAAGCGTAATTCACTATATAAAAACATTATTATTGACAACAACCAACCCAAGCATTGTTAAAGTGTCTACTGTCTTGAATAGTTCAAAGGACTTCTAGGTATTATGCCAAGTTGATCAAATTATGCCTACCGCAAATTCACACTGGCATGACCAGGGATTGAAAATCCCTTAGCCGCAATCAGTCCGAAGATTCTCACAGCTGCGAGCTACACAGTATTAAAATAATCAATTTGTGAGATAAAATAGCAAAGTGCATTTTCATCCAAATGAATATTTCATGAAATGATAACTTACAAGGAAACATTAAACGGATTGTTGTCCACTGAACATCAGGAGCGTATATCTCAAAGAAGTCTACACCTTCTATTTGTTTGTCCCCCCTAGCACAGAATCTAGCCTTCAACTTCTTAATCAAACCATCAGGAT